>LPNX010274944.1:83558-250684 GCA_001517045.1 Pseudotsuga menziesii | reverse complement strand
TATATATAAGATTTGTTTAATATTTGAAAATCTTGATGCAGGTGATGTATTTGTTGTAATTGCACCACCGAGAAATGACAAGCATGTGGCACACTTTTTGATGCAGTGTACACAAATCAAAAGTAGGTTGTTGTGGCCCTATTTCGATGGAGAGTTCATGTACCTGGTTGGTGACCTAGTTGTGATGGACCACTTTTTTGAAAAAGCGAGAAGATAAGGTGATTATATTATATACACAGATTTCATGCCTGAATATATATCTTATCAGTACAGTCATTTGGTGGTGTCAGCTCGGATACATCTCATTGAAATCAAGGTGAAGAGGAGTGAACCAAAGAGATGGAAGTTGTTAGTAGCTGACCATGATCGTATTATGGAGACGTGCATTCTGATAACCAATTGGCTGGATGAATGAAAGTTATATGTCACTTTTGATGTTGACATAGTTGACATGATTTTGAAATGTAGCAAATCAAAATTTATTCTTAAATATATCATTTGTATTTAAATGTAAATTTTGTAAACTTATATATGCGAGTATGTGCATTCACATATACTCTATGTGCGAGTAATTGTTTTTGGTGTATTTGTGCAAATACATGTATATCAAACTCTATTTGTGCAAAGTTCTAGATTACATTGTTACATTGTAGACAAGTTGTAAATTGTTAGTGATATGCAATACAAAGAACAACACATACATTTATTGCGTCCTTATTAAATCTACCAATTCCAATCGATATTAATTGTAAGTTACGTTAAATTGTAAGTTTCGTTTGATTGACAATTTTGCAACCTAGTAAATGTTTTTACAAATGAAACCAAATTTATAATTGTAATTGTAAACTTGTAAATTGCAATTGATATTAATTGTAAGTTAAGTTAAATTGTAAGTTTCGTTTGATTGACAATTTTGCAAACTTGTAAATTTTTTTACAAATGAAAAACCAAATTTAAAATTGTAGCTGTAATTTTTTTTTGTAAATGAAATCAAATTTTACATTGTAGTTGTAATTTGCACCTACTAGATCTTACATTGTAAAGTTGTAAATTTTGTAACATTTTAATTGTAAGTTATGTTAAAAGTTGTAAGTTGCGTTCAATTGACAATTTTGCAAACATGTAAACTTTGTAAATTTTGTAAACTTGTAATTTATTAAATTGCAAAATTGTACAATTTCGTAAGATTGTAAAACATTAATGATTGTTAAATATGTACTAATTGTAACTAAAAACAAACTTTAAACTATAACTGCAAATAATTAAAACATTTAACAGACCATCATGTTAAAAAAAAAGTCCATATATATATATCGATAATCATAAAGTACAAAATAATAAAGTTCACAAATAACACAGTCTACAAATCACTCCTACTCCATTGATCGAGAGATCGACCATCATGGCCACTACCGTCAGCTGCATTATGCCCCTGGCCTTCCTCATGCACATCACAAAGAAAATTTCCTAGGTATGAGAATTGCAGAAGTTAAAACCGTGAAATTTTCAATTCAGTTACATACTAGATATTTAAGTTGCATGTACAATGTGACAAAAAATTAAATATATATGAAACACAGATCTATGAACTCACCTCGCTCGAGTCGAGTGTTAGGTTTGGGAGGCTAGGTATCTGCCGAGACAAGCCTTCATCAGGACCCGACTGATGAGCGGCAACCCAGTCATCCGTAAACATCACAACAACTTCAACGCCCTCATCTGCAGTTTCCTGTGTCTGCATATGTTTCCATGACATGAAAATATTTATATTAATGAATTACAATTTGAACTTGAGAATTAAAATTTGAACATGTAAATTATAATTATAACGTAAATATGAAAACAATTTGAACATAAATAACTAGTACCTCTTCAATTATTGAGTCATGAGTAGGACTCGGGCGGGGCTGTGTAGAATCATGTGCAATGACCTGGCCTCTATCCTATACAATATGAACAAGATAAATGGAAAAAGTTAGAACAAACCAAAGTATTACATGTTCAACAATTGACTCATTTAGAAATTCAAATTTAGGATGATAGTTAACACATACCTCATTGACGTGGGAGGATAGAACTGCAGTGGGACCTCGAACAGTTGCATCACTACCAAAAGGACCTCAATGAAACTAGGATCCTGCATGGAGGTCTAACACAAAGAAAAATATTAGTTAAAAAATGATTCATTTGAGGATACATTACAATCATGAAAATCAAATGACGACAATCAAATGATGAAAATAAAGATATACATGTGCCATCGGTTGAGGCCTACATCTATCATGTAGTTGATAATATGCATTGCAGGACATGATAACATACTGCAACAGAGTGTCGTGATAAAAAATGCAGAGAATATCATCGGCCACCCACTGTAACTCAATCTCTGTAGGTGCAGTGGGTGCTCTGCGTCTCTCTGCCTGCACATCCATCATGGTACCATGCATTGTCATGCATTTCTCCTCTACTAATGCACTTAGCTCCTTAAGCGCTAGCTGAGATGACTCAACTACATCATCTATCATAAGCATGGTAGTGCTAGGGAGACCTAGCAAAGGCTCTGGCTCTGGCTGAGCTCCAGGGGCTCTCCTATCCCTAGGACGCGCATGACTGCATCCCCCACCAACACCATAGAAGCTCGAGGGTGTGCTGGTGTAATATGGGTGCATCCCCAGGACAAACTCTGCATATATATGTTTTTCAAAGTATTGTGGGACCTGGTTATGGTGGGGAAACATGCCCCATGCTTCAATAAGCCTATCATATACATAAGGCACTGCAACCTCTAGCTTAAACTCCTTGAGTCTAAGTGGTTGACTAGTGGCACGATCATGAGGGATATCAAATAATGTTCCCTTCACATCATGGCCAACTGTTGCATCTGCCACTGGGGACCAATTATCAGGACCCATCATTGCGGCCCTTCTTCTATGACATGCAGTGTCCCAAAGAGAACTTAATGGTCCAATGGACCTGTAGACCTTCAATGGATTGTCTATTGCCTCTAACATCATCCACATCAAACGTGATGCAGGAGAGTGCTCTGAAATGGAGTAGGCGTTAATCCACAAAAAGTCACACTGACTGGTAATGTCTTGCAGTGTGATATGTGTGATCTCATCCTCCCATGGTGCTTCTTCGGGAGGGTCGGAGCCTTATTGTGTAGCCGTGGAACTTGGAAATTAGATGTAAACATAAATGTCAGTCAAAATACATACATCAACTGTCGGTGAATTTGAAATCAATATAAATTAAAGGTACTGATAACTGAAAGAAAAATATATATGCATTTAATGTACCTGTCTCGTGGGGAACCTCCCCATCGACACCAACAGTATCCTCCTTACCGCTCACATGCACTGAGTGGCTGCTAGAGTGGCTGTCGCTCGACTCTCCAGCAGGAGCGTGTGTCGATGTAGGACGCCTATGAGAACTTGTGAAAATAGAGACATACAAGTTGATGATTAAATATACACATGTGAAACAATTTAATTTTATGTAACTATCAACAAACAGTACATCATGCGCAATTGTTTACTTACGAGTCCTCTGCCAACCTCCAGGGAAAGGAATGACCGCAGATCTACTAGTGCTGTGCCTTCGATGAACCGAAGAACCCTATTGTGGAGATGCATATGCATGAAATAAGGCATAATAAATGTAGTCGACATACAATATAAGATAAATGATAAATATGTCAATAGTAAATATGTAGATTTGAGATGATTGATATATCATCACATGGTGCACATTAATAATGAGAGAATGATCATGAGTGTGAGCACAATCAATAAGGAAATGACACATGCAAATGTTTTTTTCACAGATAGTTGAGCTTGATCATTCATGCCATGTGTGTGAATGAAAAAGTGTTCTTGGGACTCATGGTTTTCACTTAGTTTGAAGCTCTAACTTTTCATCACAATCTAGTAACAGTCTCTAACTTTTCATTTCATTTTTTTTTAAAACTTTATCTATACACATAATTTATGTCGATATCATTTTTTTCCACTAGGTACAAGTCAACCATTTCATCAAGGATATTATGAAAACATACAACAATATTTTCAACATGTCTACCTATCTCGATTTTTTCCACTAGGTACAAGTCAGTCATGCCATGTGCTTTAGTCTTGTTTTGGTGTACATAGGGAATGTTGGTTGCTTCTAGATTGTTGTTGGTGGAATGTATGTTTGTCACAAGAGGCTAGAGATTCTATGATATTGTCCTAGGTGACTTTGATTCACACTTGAATAACAAGTTTCATGTTTTATTATTTTTTTTATGTTGAAAAACAAGAAAAACCACAATACTTAGATTTGAGTTTTCTTAAAACAAAAATATATAGTTCCACTTCTCTATAAGTTCAAATCAAAACTTATATATTTTATTAATAATTTCATTTCTTTTTGAAAAATATTTTAAATATTAATTTAATTTTCTAAAATTTAAAATTTAAATTATATATTTCTTTAACTCTTTCATAAACATTTTAAAAAATATATAATTTTAAGCTAATTTTTAAAATTATAATTATGTAAATTAATTTATATACATTTTAAAAATATAATTAATTTTTAACTTTATTTTTACAAATGAAAACTTATACTCCAATTAATATAGTCGGTTAATTATTTCATTTCAAGTTTTAAAATAAATTTTAAATCAACATAATTTCAAATTTTTTATGATTTAAAGTCACGTATGTATTTAATTAATCATTTCATCCATTTTTTAAAAATTAAATTACAATTCTAGTTTTCCATAATTTAATGTATAAATTTATCTATTTTATTAGTAATATTTTTTACTATTATTTTAAAATATTCTAGATTTATAATTTTCAAAATATTGAATATAAATCTATATATATTTTTAAAAAATAACAAAAATATAATTTTATCTTAAATTATGGATTTCTATTAATTTTTTAATTTAATATTCTTTAAAAAAATTTAAATAATGAATTTATATTAAATTTTTAATTTGATTTTTATTTTTTAATTTAAAAAATACTTCTATTTTTTCATAATTTAAAATCAAATCTTATATACTTCATTAATATTTCCGTTTTATTTTTCTTGATAAATCCAAAAATATAGAATACACTTTTTATAAATTAAAATTAAAATTTACACACTTATTTATTATTATTTTTTTCATTAAAAAAAGAAAGAAAGATGATCCACATTTTCATAATACTTTTGTTTGAGCTTCAAAAAACAAAAATACATAAGTACACTTTTCAATAAACTAAAATCAAAATATGTCAACTAATAAGTCAAAAAATACACAATATTTTATTATGAAAAAAATATTTATAAGAAATATAAATATAAATTAATATAATATTTTTATTTTAACTATAATTTATTTTAATTAAATAGTTAATAATTAATATATCTATATATATATATATATTTGAATATATATCAAAATATTTAAATTAAAATATATGGGTTGTTTAGATAAATGCCTTAGCTGGTTTAAGGTTCATGATTGTCTCGCGTCTAGGGTTTGGATTTTTTTCCAATCCTTCGTGTATTCACGGAGGATTGAAAAAAAATTGGGCAGCATTTCTGCTTGCCTAACACACATTTCAAAATTAAAGTGGTAGCATAAACGCTGCCGGTTGATAGAAATATTTATACAAATTATAAATTTAAATTTTAAATTTAACAAATTTGAATTTTTTCAATCCTCCGTGTATTCTCGGAGGATTGAAAATTTTGGGCAACATTTCTGCTTTCTGGGCACACATTTAAAAATTAAACCGGCAACATAAACGCTACTGGTTGACAAAATATATATAAAACAAAATATTAAATTTTAAATAAATAACAAATTACAATTACAATTTTATAAAAAATTGATAGCATTTCTGCTTGTCGACACACATTTCAAACATATTAGACAAAAAAAAAATAACCTAGGAACATCTATAATAATGATTTTTTTCAATTTTAACCTA
Source organism: Pseudotsuga menziesii (assembly GCA_001517045.1). Classification (NCBI taxonomy): domain Eukaryota; kingdom Viridiplantae; phylum Streptophyta; class Pinopsida; order Pinales; family Pinaceae; genus Pseudotsuga; species Pseudotsuga menziesii. The sequence goes on along the minus strand of LPNX010274944.1, from coordinate 244,712 downwards.
ACATTTTAAAACTTAAAAAAAATCCATTTAAATTTCAAAAAAGAAGGTTTGGGTGTTACCTCTCTACTCTGACATTGTGGTGAAAGGTAGGGGTGTTCGGGGCTTGCGTTGTAGCTCGGTCTAGCTCAGTTGAGGTCTGTGGTTGTGCTGTAGCTCGATTGAGGTGGTTCTGTGGAGAAAATGAGAAATAGACCGCGGCTTCCCATAGCCTTTTTTATAATTTTTTTTAATAGGGACCTCGATTGAGGTCGGTAGCTCGATCGAGGTTTTATTAAACCCTTGATCGATATATTAGTAAACCCTCAATCAAGGTCTTAACACCTCGATCGAGGGTTTATCAAAAGCTCGATCAAGGGTTTAATAAACGCTCGATCGAGCGTTTGTTAAACCCTCGATTGAGGTATCAAGACTTCGATCGACGGTACGTTTTTTGCATTTTTCTGAAATTTCCTTGCCAAAAATGGTAACCCACCTCCATGGATGCACCCTATAATGGACCTCAAATATTAGCTCCAGGGACTCATTTTACTAAAATATGATGATTACACAATACGGGCACACGACTCCATCACACCTAGCTAGTAAAATGAGCCAGTAGTGATTTTGGAACTAGAAATGAGGTTAAACTCGAGGTTAGTGGAATATATGTTCCCTTTTTCTCTAGGTATATGCATTTACCTTTGTATGATGATGTAGTTATATAATATCTATGAACAATTTTTACAATCCTTTAATGTATATTCTTGGGTGTGATATCTTTGAGGGTTGTATAATATAGATTATGGAGAAGGGTTTTCCATGGATGAGGATTTTGATGTTGTAATCCATTTTATCGCCATACGTACCCTAGATAATATTTCTCATGTTGGCATTTGATGGCACATTCAGGTCCAAATTTTAGGAAAAAAATGTCAGTTTCTATTAAGGTACAATGTTATGTACCTGAATAACCAATTTAAAAAAAACTGACTTATATCCATCTTATTTGTACATGTGTATTTTTTAACCTTGTCAATTCTTAATAGGTATAGGTTAAGGGGAATCCTTTAATTATTTATTGATGGATATTAGTTATTAACGTCTTACTCTAATCCTTTGATTTTCCTAGTTAGGTATTTCTCTTTGTTTTTCCTCGTTAGATATTTCTCTTTGAAATTTCTTAATTAATGAAACTGTTTATTTCATTTCAGGTAGTAGAATTCTCATAAGAGGGTTTCTTACCTCTTCCTCCAAAGTTTGTTCTAATGACAAATCATTTCGCTGGAAATGTTGTATCATTTCAAGGTGGTGTTTCTTTTCATGAGGATGAGAATGAGGTTGTTTATTTTGATGAGAATGAGAATGATGATGATGATGTTTCTTTTGATGAGGGTGAGAATCCATTTGTTTCTTTTGATGAGGATGAGAATGGTGATGATGATGCTTCTTTTGATGAGGATGATTATTTTGATGAATAAGACAAGGGATAAACTTTTTCTTTTGATGATGATGAGGGTGAGGATGTTTCTCTTCATGAGTGTGTCTCACCTCATCCTATGAAGTTTTTATTATTATTTAGTGTGGATGTTTCTTTGAAGGATTATGATGAGAAGTCCATCTTATCTAGTGACCATATGAATCTCAATGTTTCAAATGTGGTCTCAATACCTGGTGGTGCTTCCATGATTGAACAACAAAGAGAAAAATAATTTGGTGTAACTATGCAGAATTTTGATGTTCGCGTCATAATATCTGATCATGCTTCCATAGATGAGCATCGTAGAGGAGAAGCATCTGGTTTAACTGTGCAAGATTCTGATGCTCCTATCCAACTATAGGGAGTATGCATGGATACTATAAATGTGAGCGATACCATTCTTGTAGCTTCATCTTAGTGGGATTCAAATCTTCTTGAAATTACAACTGAGTCGAATCCAAGCCTTGAAGTTGCAATTAAGTCGTATATAATTCTTGAAGATAACTCAGAAGTAGAACTGGTTATGATTGGAATTTTTCATTAGATTGAACAATAGAAATTATTTAATAAGTTATTTCAACTGAGAATGTGTTCTTGCATGATTTGAAATTTCAGCTCTTTGGATCTCTTATCAGCTAAAAGAGGTTGATTAATGGATAGCCTTTGTGGTGACTAAAACAAGGCTTATAGGCACTCCAAAAACCTTCTTCAAATTTTAACTCAAGTTTGGAATTCTATAGATTAAACTTATATAGGGATTTCATATTAGTAATACATAATTAATATGGTTGATTTATCTGCAATGGTATTTGTACATTTGTTTCCTATGTAGAATGGTGTGGGTGGAACGACTATCGAGAATTTATTGGTTTTTATGTGGGGTATTGTGATTCCATGGCGCAATGTAATTACCTATGCAATCTAGTTGCCTTTGCTATTTTAAAAAGGGAATCGTCTAACTTTGTTATACATATGTTGTAATTAGTTTCGATTTCAATCCATTGAGAATATTAATATTACTTTTAATTTTTAATTTCTTAAAGTATACGATATGGTTTATATAAATGAGTAAGTTCATAACTTTATAATTATGGTTTTTTATTTATGAAAAATAGTTTTGAACACAGTTCCATAATTCCATAATTATGGTTTTTTATAAATAAAAATATATAAATTCTTTCCTAGCAACTTTAGAATTAAGGAAATTAAGCTATCAACAATTATGCTTGAAATTAATCAATGGAAATTGCATTGCATGATGCTTGAAATCATTCAATAGAATTTACATTGCATGAGAGGCTATTTGCCTCTTGATTAGAGATTCAAAAGCATCGGAGTTTACAATCTTGCTACACAACTATTTATAGTGACTACGTTTATTTTTCTTTTTTCATGATGTTTGTAGAAAATGTTTTTTTTTTCAAAACTTATGTGACAGCATTTGTATTTTAGTTGAATGCATTCCCATTAGATACAAGAAATCATTCTTCATTTCTGTCCTCCTTCACAATAGTGCGAAAAAAAGAGAAACATATTGATGTTTGGTAGTTTATATATGGAAAATAAAAATAGATGATGTGTTGAAATCAACTATTTGTCAATATTATTAAACCTAAATGTGTTTATATTTTAGAATTTTGGCTGGACTAGCAAGTACACTATTCCTAGATTGCACGAGGATGAGAGAATTATATTTTCCATATCAAATTTATGGGTGACACTTCAAGTGTCACTGAGACATATACAATAGGTGATTACAACTAGGCTTGGAGAACAAGTAAGAGATAACTTGTTCAAGGAACTTAACTTGTGGCCATGGCTTATGAGTTTTCATCGACCATAAGTGAAGTGGTTGTGCTAGTTCTATGAGGTCAAAAGTTTGTCTAGATCTATTTGAAATTTATTGACAACTTAAGAGGTTCTTGTTCCTTTCTTTGTCTCAAATTTGTCACAAATTTGGATGGTCTCAACTAAGCTTCACTTGACTATCTAAAAAAATATATAATTTTATTCTATGTATGTTCCTTAAACCGTGATAATTTTATTTCAATTGATGCTTCTCTAAGCATGATGAAGCAATCTACTTGGTAAGAGAAAATACCACAGTCATGGAATCCTTGTGCATAATAAATAACAACTACCAAAGTGATTTTTTTCCTGTTTTCAATCTATACCTCCCACTCCAATCTCAACTCGGGGGATTTGTATAGTAAACCGACTATTATTGCACTAATATTTGCCAACAAGGCTTGCTGGAACACTAATCGATGCATTTTTAGAATATATCTTAATAGTAGTTACTTTTATTCATCTATTGCTTCTTATTAGTGGCATCTCCCAAGATGAGTTCGCTACTGTTACCTTGTCACATGCCCCAATTTTGCAAAAAAAAACAATATTATTTTACTTGATTTTATTCAAAGACAATATGTTAAATTTTATGCTAAGTTGCAAATGATGACTTAGCAGAGTCAAGGGTATTGAATGTAATTCTGAATATTTTAATTATAAATAAATAAAAATGGAGACAACAGCTTAGGAGAGTTGTTAAAAGAGTGTTTACTGGTCAAGTTGGTGGAGGAGACTAGGTGGAGAGAAAACAGACATGTGGAAACATCCCCAAACAATTCCAGCTGTTGCAGGTGGAAACCTCCCTACATTTGGGGTCATGATCTCGCAAGAAAGTGGGATCAAAGCAAGTGGCTCAATTAATGACAACTGACCCAAAAGACCTAGGAAATCTTTATAAAAATGTCCATTGAAGAGAGATGAGGCGGCTCATTCTAGAGAAGTGATCATTCAGGTGAATGAAATTCAGATAATTCAATGGCAAGGGAATTTGTGGAAAGAGTTTGAGGGGTTAAACTGTTGAGTGATCTAGTGCAGCTTTTTAGCTGAAGGATCTTACTGTTGAGTGTAGAATCATTACTGAGTCATTGGACTAGTCTATTGTTTGCTTGCTCCATGAGTTCTCAGCTAAAGAGACTAGGAACAGGCTCAGGGGTCCTGAGGAGACGTTGTTTGAGCGCTCTCCAGGAGTTGTTACGGAGGAATGGCCTCCTAATGCTCTTGTTGTCCAGCTTAATCAGGTTCTACAGTCTTTTTGTTTTACTGTGTTAGATGGTTAAATGTGAGTTTGACTGATTAATGAATGTTAAATGTTTAGTTGTGAACTATTAGAGTTAGTAATATTTTATTTTATTGAAAGAATGAATCTGAAATAGATGAAAGATAATCCTAACCTGCGTTTTTCCACGTCTGGAAGGACCATACCGTACTCCAACACAGGCAGTGTATTTAAAATAGATGGAGAATATGATAGGATTTTGAAATGAATAAATGTATTATGCATTTCATAATATTAGAATAATTTATTTCCATATGTAGGTTGTTATCATAAAAGAATAATAACCTGCTTATTTATGTTTATTGTTTAACCAACTTGTTGATGTAAATATGCCAGAAAAGAAATAGCCATAACTCTTTACAGGTATTAGGTTTATCATATTAATAAGTTATTCAAGTAGACAAGTTATTATTCTTACATAGTACTTTATTTTTTGATTATCAGAGTAATTAGGAGTTTGAAATGAATAAATGTATTATGCATTTCATAATATCAGAGTAATTTATTTCTGTATGTAGGTTGTTATCATAAAAGAATAATAACCTGCTTATTTATGTTTATTGTTTAACCAGCTTGTTGATGTAAATATGCCAGAAAAGAAATAGCCATAACTCTTTACAGGTATTAGGTTTATCATATTNTACTTTTCCTTGTAATTATATTATTAACCTGTAGCAGAGGTAGTAGAAATAACTCAGACAAACCACTTTATTTTATTCTGCTAAGTAAAGATTTAAGTAAGAAATACTTAGTTTATTTACTGATAATAATAACGGACTATATCTACAAATATTCGAACCTCAAGTAGGGTGTTATTATCATAATTACATTCTAAATAACAAACTAAGTACAGAGTTTATCTACATCTTATCAAAGAACTTTAATAAACCTTATCTGTATTTTATTAAATAAAAACAACTAAAATATGATAATAACTAACATTTAATAAATGTTTATTTATAAAACGAACTATTTCTTTTAACTTATACAAACAAGATACACTTGTAAAAGAAAGTATAGGGTCGAAACCCTAATAACAAACAATTTATGTAAATGACAATAATTTAAGCGATAATCCAATTATTGGATTATTTATTATTAAACAACTAAACTGTTATAAATTGTTACAGTCCTTTAAGGACAGTGAAAAGACAATTATAATAATATAACTGGAAATTTATACTATATACCTGTAACAATAATTAAATCAATTAAACTAAGTAACTAAAGCTTAAAGAATAAATTGAAGAATTTATTTTACACAAGGGTTACCTACAGGAAACCCTAGCTCGAATTTATGAGCCTGTAAGTAAATAATTATATAATATGATGGAATAATAGTCTTTAAGCCATTAACAATATTCTTTATGCAAAATAAATAATGTACAACAAAATTTCTATTACACAGGCGAATAGGGTAAAAACCCTAGTTTACAAAGTCACCATAAGAGCTTAAAGATAAACTGAGTCCGAGCTCAAAGAAAAACCTTTGTGCTTTAAAAGAAACTTTGTATTGCTTGACAGGCCATAAAGGCTTTAAACATAAACATTGTACAAAAAAGAGAAACAAACATTTACAAGTCATGGCTTGAGCCAGAGTTACCCTTTTGTAAGCAAGGGTTTAAACAAAAAACAAAACTAGTAAGCTGAAGAACACCAACCCCATACTGGATAACAACCATGTCATAACTTTTTCCAACTGGAAACTGTCCCCTAAGGACTGCACAAGTAGGGAAAGCCATTTGATAACCAGTGCTTACCTGTAGCCAGAGTGCCGGTCCCTTTGTGAATTGTTTCATGCCAAGGTTTATGCGAGTTGTCACCTGCAAAATGAAAACCAAAGTTTAATTAAACACATGCTTTTAGAACTATATACTGAAAACAAAATCTAGTTTTAAAACTCTAAAATGTTTACATTACCTGGAAGTGAAGATTATGGAGCCACGAAGGAACAACATCACTGTAACCAGCTTAACGAGAAGCCAAACCCTCATACTCGTAGTGACAGAGACGATGGGGACTCATGTACAAGACACACTGACAGTAGTAGCAAGAACAAGCCTAAGAAACGACCACGAAATAGTTAAACAACGAAGCTGGAGCTGTCACCAACAAGCAAGGCGTGAAAACGAAACTCCAAACCCTACGACGAAGGAGCTTAACAAACCATCAAGTAAAGCTCAACCTTTCATGCAATGACAGGACATGAAAGGACAAGAAGGATCCACATACAGGCCATAAGCCAAATGCTATGAATCTCAACAAACCCTTATAGAGATAAGACTCACACTACAAAGAAAGAGTTTTTAGACCGAATAGTGGAGGCTGAAACAACTTAAAACAAGACTCGGAGCACAACTAGCAACCAGAATGGTATCATGGCCGCCATGAGAATTGTTGCAGAGCAGCTCGAAGGCCTGAAAACTACGGAGGGAAATGACGAAGAGTAGGGTTACAAAGAACTTATATCTCTAGTGCACAGACAGGAGAAGTCCACGTGCCCACTTGAAAAATTAAACAATGCATGGGTCGAGCTCTATAGTCACCTGCATGCCAATAATTTACAATTATTTATATAACGATTCGTTAACAAATAATGCAGGAACTATATGGTTCAATCACTTATAAAATTCATCGTTCACATAATACGTCTATAACATAATGTTGTTTGGATGTTAGATAACAAGAATTCTCGGATCATTGACCAATCGAAGATATAGTAATCATATAGTTCGAAACTATTATGATTGTTTATAATTGATTTATAAAACAAACCCTTTACTCATAAACCAATCAGCTTGGGGTAGAAATGATTCATCAAATCATTTACAAATGTCGATATTGTAATGTGAACATTATGATTACCATGTTTATCAACGTTAAAATATAATAACTATTTGTTTATTGTAAAGTCCAAGTTGAATTGTTCAAAATCATTGAACAACTATATATTTCTATGTTTCTATATACATTATGGTCAACTTAAGGCTAGACTCCTCTAAACCCACAACTCTAGAGGAGATTATGATAAAAGTTGATTAGCACAATAAAGATTAGAATCACAAATCCTTTACAAGATCAATGTTGTTTAGACTTGTTTAGGAGCTTCAAATTAATGATAGAACTGAATGTTTATAAACATAATAATATATATATGTAAAACCAACGTTCGATTGGAAATAAACGATAAAGATGGCTAGTATGGTAAAATAATATATATTGAACTCTTTTACATAGTCCATTTGGGATTAGACTTTAATAGTCATTGGTTGTTTCTCAACATGGCATTTTTGCTGGTAATTTACCAAGTCTATATACTTAGTAGAATGATTTTATGCTTACACAAAATAACTGGTGCTTAGCATAGGATAGAAGGTTGATATTTATAGAAACATCAACCTTAGAAACTGTTGGTAGACAATAAATTAATACAAGGAAAGTATTATAGAATAATAAGAATTAAAATGGATTGATCCTACTCGAGTCTATAATCAATAGAACCTCATGGTTTGACATAGATTTAAGAGATGTAGACAACAATGTTTTCTTGTGAAAAGACACTATCGTTTTTACACTAATCAACTTTAATGTCAAAATTTTACAGGCTGTAAGTTTCCCTACAGAAGATAAATATCGAGTAGCTTGATACTCAAATAAGTGGTATGATAATGTATAATAACCCAAAGTAAAATCAGTATAACATTGCAAGTTATTCTTATTAAAGTAGAAGTTATCAAGCAACTAAGATTACAAGTTTAGAGCCACAAAAAGTATTTTACTGTCGCTACGTACAATAAAGAAAGAAACTCAATCATCTGAACTTCGTTTACAAGAACAACTGAAGAAAGCAAACTGTTTTTACTTCACAGAAGTTGTTTGGAATATAGCAGCTTATTTACTAAGCTTATTAATTGCAAATAGAAATACTGCTGGATACTTTATGAAATTAAAAACATTACTCATTCATTCATACCTGTAAACCTGTAAGAATCAGTAAACTTTCTGCATTAGCATAAATGATAAGTAAGCCCAGGTTTCAAGGTTAGATTCCACCTACTTGTCATAAAGCAAACTCATCAGTAAACTGAAATAAAAACAATGCGCAAGTAAAACTTATTCTGGTTACAAAAAGGAAACTGTTGAGTTAACATAATTGAGATTATGTAATATTAATCTTTTAACTGTTTCTTTTATTGTTAACCTTTATCTGTTAGTAAACCGCAGTTTCAACATTTTATGTTATCTCAAAATTTTGAATTTTTGTGAAAATTTGGGGTTTTGACATACCTGCTATTCAATAAGAGAATTAGTCCCCTACACAGCATGGGACATATTGTCATCACATTTTTGTATTAGTTTGATTACACCAAACTTTGAGTTTTCCATATATTGTGTTATGAGAATGCACGATATAATAGAAATAGAAGAGCACAAAAGAGATTTTATTGATCACAATCCACTTAGAGGGGGAAACCTCCTTTGAGAAAGCTCAATACAAATAATTCTTGGATGCCTTAATTAGACTCAACACATACTTATATACTAAGTCTAATGTAAACAACTATTAATCCCCATGAATGTGGGATAATGCAACATACTATATGGATGACTTAACAACTATTACTCCCCATGAATGTGGGATAGTACAACATACTAATGGGATGACTTACAAAGCATATGTGATTGACATAATATACTAACAAAATAAAGAGGAGGGTTGACATAGGTTCTCAATAAAATCATGTTGATACAACCATGGCCACCTTCCATATTCGGTGGGTTTTGATTCCCACCAGAATTGCTTCTGACTTCCATGTTCCATGAAGACATATTTTGATTACGAGTTAAAGGATTAGTCAACACAACTAGGCTCTATGCAATGAACTTCTAGGCCTCATCAATACGGGAGAACAAGTATGTGAGATGGTCTCCCCCACAAATCTTGTAAGGGAATTTAACCTTCCATTTAGGCTTATTACCCCCTAACATCCTTTTTGTTCCTGCCATTGTTCGGGTTCTCTTTCCTATTCCCACCCCTTCTATTGTTTCTTCCCTTATTTCTATTAAGTCCAAGATACTAATTATCCTTCTGGTTTGACGAATGTACTAAGAGCACATCTGCCGATTGGGTGGGATTAGATGAAGATGTAGCTTGTCCAGTCGCAGTCTGATTAATAGTAAAATTTTTCATTTGATTCGTAACCTGGTCTACGACCTTGGTACTCGTGGAGCCAACACTACCATCGACATGTGGCCTGGGTTTAAACTTAGGTTTAAAGGTTGATCGTGTTGCATTAGGGATAATGCCATAAAGGATCCTAGATTGAGCATAAATCAAATCTAACTGTTGAGCTCAGAAAATAGACTGCTTCTCATTCATAACTTCGGACGTCGAAAAATCCTTCGCAATATAAGGCAATAAATATTTGAGGAACCATTCCAACAAAAAATCACATGGAATTTTGGCCTTAGTCAACCTCTTTCGTCTACGCCACTCTTGAATATGGTCAAAGATGCGTGTGGATTTATCCTACCGAAATTTCCACAAGAGCTCGGTACTAGCATCATAACGTACCTGTATTTGAAAGTGGTTAAGAAAGGTCATAGCTAGGTCATTAAATGTCTGATATGTTCCCGCAGGAAACTCTATATACCATTTCGCAGTAGGATGCATAAGGGTGTGTTGAAAGAGTTGTAGGCAGACATAGTCATGGTTCAATGAGTTCAAAGAGAACCATAGGTGGAAAGTAGTCACATGCTCTCCAAGTTCCTCACCACTCTTACCTTCAACTTCGGAATGTCCGAAGGAAGCTTGGGGGGGAAAAACCAGCCACATCAGATTGTGAGATACTGGATCATTGGTTAATTTCAAAAGATCAGGAAAATTCAATGTAGCTAAGAAAGGGAGATTAGGTTGTTCCATCTAGTTCCATATCCCTGAAAAGGTTGGTTCATATAAGGCTGATTATAGTAAAGACCATGGCCTTAGCTAGTCAGATAATAAACCACTCTTGCATGACCCTATTGCTACTGCAACCACTCCCAAATTGTTTTATGATGTTAGGGTCTCTTCTTAGAATTCTAGCTTTTGATTTGTTTTCCCCTTAAACTTTGGTTTTCATGACTTAATTTTTATTCTAGACGAAGTTTTAAAATTTTTTCTTCAAGTTAAAACTTATCCTTTTCCTGGTGTGTCGGAAGATTTTTTGGATTTTTGTCGACACATCAGAACAAAACTGACTTCCAGCCCGATGCTTTCCAGCCGATTTCACATTGTGTTAGAAAATTTTTTAGTTCTCAGTCGACGATTGAGGATAGGTTCAAGTTTTGGAGCCGATACAATTGGCAGAATTTTGCATTTGAAGCCGACGGTTCTTCGGCGGGTTGTTTCACCATAGTCTGGCTAACCGTTTCTGCTAGATATTCCTTTCATCGCCAAAGTGTCGATTCAACTTAGTATTTCATTGTCGGTCGGATATCTATTTGCAAGTCTGCCAAAAATCCTTTTGGTTAGGCGTTCTCGGTAAATTTATCCAACAGTGTTGGTATGAATTTGATTTTATTTCAATGAAGGCGACAAAGTTTACGACTCGTAGCTGACTTTTCACTGCCGCAACGTCGGATGAGCCATGTCAATGTTGTTTTTCGATTGTTTTTCATGAAGAAAGCTGACAGTTGCAAAAAATATTTGGGTTTGCACCGACACAACCAGAAAGTGCTCATTTTCCCCTCACCGATGTAGTGGGGTGCCAATGAATTTCAAACTTGGGCTCCAAATGACGTTTTCTCTCATGTGTTTTAAATGCCCCAATGACCGCATTAAATGTGTGTTTTTTTGTTTTTTCTATATATAGCCTTGGGGTTTTTTTGTTACGAGTGTTACGATTTGTTAAATACAACCCATTTTGAGCATGCCCTATGGAGGTCTTCCACTTGGAGTCTACACAACATTTGATCCAGACATTTCACTAACCTTCGAGCCACCTTTTGCCAGGTAGCCTTCATTCCTTGTTGTGATTTCATTTTTGGTAAAATGATGTTGAAGATTGACCGTTTATGGATTTTTGTGAAGTGTCGTGTTGGGTTTCATTTTGCAAGGCTAGGGTTTTTTTCTCTCCACCGCGGTTTTAAAGTCTTTCCCTTAGCCTCATAGAGCTTTAGCTATCCCAAAATCCCTATTTTTCATTTTAACCTATTTTTTCACTAGCTGTGGTTGTTCTCCTTCTCCAAGCCATTTTTTTCCTCTACCGCTCTGGCCCTAGCCATGGATAGCTCAAACCCCTGGTTTGTTTATGATAAGACTAGGGTGGGTTGATCTTTTCACTGGCTTTTCCTTACCTCATAATCGTTTGTGCTGATAGGGGGATTAGCAAACCCAGAAGGCCTCCATTGGATTTTGGGTTCTGACTTAGGGTTTCCGTCAAGAAGAATTTTTCCCTTTGTGGTCATCGCCGTTGATTTGGAAGTTTTGACACCGAACTAGATGGTTGGAGTTATCACTGTCTCCCTAGAATGGTTTTTTCTTATGGTTAATAAGGTTAATGAAGGGAGGTTTTGCATTGGTTTGAAGTCGATTTTTGGTGATTCTTATAACATCAGATAATTTAGGGTTAGAGCTCCCAAATCAGTAGATAGAACCCCCATTTGAACCGATCGTTTCTTTTCGGGTTTAACCTTGCCTTAAAGTTTTTTTTATGATGGATGACTCGGTAAAGATGATATTAGCTATTTCTCCATGTATGCAGGGAAAATATGATTTGTTAAAGCTTTCTTGTATATCTTACAATTTTACAGTAGTTTTTTGTTTTGTTTTCATGAATGCATGGGTTTAATTGCAGGGAAACTAAGCTATGTGTTGATGTGTTTTGTCACATCCACAGTCCCCATAAAGTACAATGCCAAATAAAGGAAAGAAGAAAGGAAAGGCTATAGAGGAGGAGTCAGATTTGGAAATCATGCCGAGAATAGAGAAAATCTATGAAGATACCAAGGATGCAATTGGAGCTGAACAAGAGTTCAAATGGGGACAAATATACCCCATGATCAAGGATCAGAAGGCACCTAATGCAAGCTTGGAAGATATTCCCCTATATGAAAACATCTTAAGGTTTAGGATCAAAAAGGTATCCACATGTATCGAACTGTTTCCCTGTGCTGAGGTGATTGATTGGATTTTACCTAAAGTAGATGTAAATGATATGATCATATAAAACCTCGAAGGAAAGGGTTTTTCCTCTTTCATTCCTGCTTACATATCCAAAGCATGCAATCTACCAATTCTGGAAATCAGCATGACAGAGGACTGGATAAATAGTCTAAGTTTAGACTATATTGAATGCACAAAGCTAATGATGACTGTTAGAATAGTAATCCATCATTAGTACCTTAGTTACACTAATTAGTCAATTTTATTTCTTTTTTAAGCTTTAATACACTATGAGGTGTACTAGGGGTGCTTAGGTGGAGATATGCCATGTCAAGCTGAGGTTCTATGAACCACATGGGTACTCCAGCCTACTCATCCAGCCACTTGTGCATAGCCATCATTTTTGGTGTGCTCCCATTCATTGAATGTGGACAGGAAAGTTGACTTGGGGCACTAGAGTGGGATTTTGCCCAAATTTGGCTTGATTTGGTGCAATTAATCTTGCATTGAGAGTCTAAACCATCCAGTTTTGCACACCAATGTTTTCCAAGGTGTAATCATTGAAAAATAATTGACCCAACACATATCATCCATGCCACTTTAGTAATTAATGTCCATTTGGAGAGATTTGGGACGATATTGGCCCACCTAGGGGGGTTTGATGCCAATTTGGCAATTTTGGGATTTTTGCTTACAATTGGCTTCCAAATCCATTCAAAGAAATTTGATGTATTTATAAACCTGTTAATAACAATTTCAGAGTAAGAAAGTGCAAAATTATCTTGTTTCCAACTATCATTGTGTGTAATTTCACTGTAATTTGATGGTTTTTGCTGAATCTTGCACCCAAATTTGATTTGTGAACCTCACTAATGCTCCTATATTCTCCCGTGGTTTGAATTACTCACTTTTTGGTTCAAATTTCTCACATGTTATCAGAGCATGTTGGATATTTTTGAGTTGCAGACCAAATTCTTAGTGGATTTGAGCTGCTTTGTTAGTGAATTCTAGATAAAATTGAATTGCTGTGTGTAACCTAGTTAGCGATTTCACCACCATCAGTGAAGGTAGTAATGGATTCTACCCACATCATGCTAACACATTTCAACTTCTTTGAATGGAAGGAAGAGATGGTGATTCAATTAAGAGCCAAGGGGATTTTTAGAGTTACTATGGGCACTGAAGTGGAACCAAATTCTGCTGTAGAAAAAGCCAAGTATTTTAACAAATTGGATGAAGCATATGGTTTTCTGTTTCTGAGCATCTCAAGATATTTTTTGTTCCACCTTGACAGTTTGAAATCACCAAAGGAGGTTTGGGAGAAACTTGAGTCTCTATTTGGCAAAACTGATGAGCTACATGGTCACCAACTTGAGAATGAACTAATAAGCTTGAGCCCAGTGCACTATGACAAAATCCAAGACTTCTTCACCAAGTTCAAATCACTTGTATTGCATTTAAAAAAATGTGGGATTGAGAAGAAGGAAGATCAACTGATCTTGTCTATACTTTCAAAGTTGGGGCTAGAGTTCAGTGATGTACTGTATGTACCAGACCTTGATTTAGACCATGGGTTATTCAGTGATGTACTGTATGTACCAGACCTTGCAGAAAATTTGTTGTCAGTCTACCAGATGACCCATACATGAGATCCAAAGAGAGTAATATTTACTCCTGACTCTGTAGAGATTTATGAAATCTCAACAGACCAAGTTGTTGCAGTTGGTTATGCTGATCATCATGAGAGGATGTACAAATTCTCTAATTTCCTCCCTACTTCCAATGATCAAGAACTTCATTCACATGCCAATGAAGTTTCCAAACTATGGCATGAGAGGTTTGGCCACATAAATTACATATATCTCCAAACATTGCACAAAGAAGGAATGGTGGAAGGTCTTCCACAAATTCAGCCATCTACTGGAGCATGTATTGGATGTGTGATTCGGAAGCATCCTGAGCAGAGCTACGAGAAGGGGAAGGCAAGGAGAGCAACACAAAAAATTGGGTTGGTGCATTATGATCTGATTGTTCCACTACCCACTCCCTCATATGGTGGATCTATATATGTGCTTACATTTATTTATGACTACTCTCGATTTTGTTGGGTGTATTTTCTGAAATTAAAATCTGAGGTGTTTGAGCAACTCAAAGTTTGGAAAGCACTAGTAGAGAATCAGAGTGGGAAGAATATCAAATTCCTTAGGACTGATAATGGAAAGGAATATGTGAATAAGAATCTACAGCAACTTTTTGAGGAGTGTGGCATCCAAATGCAACACTCAACTCCCTACACACCACAACAAAATGGTGTGGTAGAGAGAAACAATAGATCTCTCAAAGAGATGGAAACTTGCATGATAGAAGTGAGGGAACTTAATCCCAAGATATGGGATGAAGCCATCAGCTATGCTGCTCACATTCAGAATAGAGCCTTCCACAAATCAGTGAAAGGGATGACACCCTATGAGGCATGGTTTGGTGAAAAACCAGATGTCTCAAATTTCAGGATATTTGGGACAAAAGCATGGGCAAGAATACTTTCAGAGAAGAGGAAATCCTTGCAGCCAAAAAACAAGGAGTGTCTCATGGTTAGATATGGTGAGGACACCAAAGGGTACAATCTCTTTTACACATCCAATGGTAAAAATTTTGTTGAAAGAAGTGTCAAATTTGAAGAAGAGCCAATTCCAGACTTTGAACTTGCACTAGGGGATTGCTCCTCTCCTCAACCATTCAAAGATGTAAGTGATGAAACATGCTCTATTTTTTCTGATAATTCTGATATGAATGTTGCTGAAGATGATATTTCTGTAGATGAATCACCATCTAGGTCCAAATGGGCTGAAAAAATTGTGCAAGCAACCGGGGAATTGGTAGGCAATCCCCAAGAGCCTAGGAGAACTAGATCACAAACTAGTAAGAATTAATTTGCTAGTGATAGTGCTCTTGCTGAGCACTGTTACATGATGATAATTTCTGACCCACAGACATATCATCAAGCTTGTACAGACCCAATATGGAAGTCAGCAATGGAAGATGAGCTTCAGTCCCTCCAAGAGAACAATACATGGGAATTGGTTCCCCTTCTTCCCAAGAGGAAAGTTGTTCAATGTAAATGGGTCTACCGGACCAAAATTGCTGCTGATGGTTCTGATATAAAACATAAGGCTATTTTAGTGGTTAAGGGCTATTCTCAGGTCCATGGAGTTTATTACACAGAGACCTTTGCACCGGTTGCAAAGATGGACTCAATTAGACTAGTTCTTGCACTAGCATCTAGTAAGTGTTGGGAGGTTCACCACATTGATGTAAAGAGTGATTTCTTGCATGGTGAACTATAGGAGGATATCTATATTCAGCATCCTGAAGGTTTCCAAGAGGATCCTTCATTGGTATGCAGGCTGAAAAAATCACTGTATGGACTCAAGCAAGCCCCCAGGGCTTCGTATGCAAAAATGGATGCTTTCGTGCTTTCAATTAGCTTCACAAGATGCAAATCAGAACCTAATGTGTATTTGCAGAAAAATGATGTTAAATTCTATGTAATTGTTCTTTATTTTTATGATATTCTTATTATAGGTTGCTGCACCAATTCAATTGGCCAAATTAAGAACTCTTTGCACAGTGAATTTGCTATGATAGACGTAGGATTGCTAAGGCAATTTTTGGGCTTAGAAATTGAGAAAAATGGTAAGGGCATTATGATGATTCAGCCACAGTATGCTTCATACCTACTGAAGAAGTTTAATATGTCTAAGTGTAAGTCAGCCAAGTCTCTCTTTCTTTTTGGTATTAAATTGTATGAATTTGGCAATTCCTCAATGGTGGATATCACACTCTACAGGCAAATAGTGAGCAGCTTGCTCTACCTCACTCATACAAGACCTGATTTGTCTTATGATGTGAGTGATATAGAAAGACACATGCACCAGACACATGAGATCCATTGGAAGGCTGCTAAAATAATTCTTTAGTATGTCCAGGGAATTAAGAAATTCAGAGTACATTACACACCTAGTTCCCCACTTCAACTAGCTGGATTTTCTGATTCAGATTGGGCCGGTGATCCAATTGATAGAAAGTCAACATCAGGTTTTGTCTTAATGTTTGCTGAGGGTCCTATTTTCTGGTCAAGTAAGAAACAACACACCATCTCACTTTCATCAGCAGAGGCCGATTACAGGAGAGCAATCAATGCTGCAACTCATTGTGTTTGGTTGCAGGGAATTCTTCGGGAGTTTGGTGTCACAATTTATTCTCCAACCAACATTTGGGTGGATAATTAGAGTGCCATAAAGATATCTATTGATCCAGTATAGAGGCAGAGGAAAAAGCACATAGATATTCACATGCATTAAATTCGGGGCTTAGTGCATGACAGGATAATCTCACTACAGTATTGCCCATCCACCGAGCAAATTGCCGACATTTTTACCAAGGCTTTCACTGAGAAGACCTTCACTTACCTAAGATCTATGCTTGGGGTGAGTGAAGGATGGTAATTTTATATTATATGATTGTAGGTCCAGCCCCATGTCCATTCTTGAGGGGAGGTTTTTCCCATGTGGTTTTCCTTCTTTCCTTGGTTCACATGGACAAATAAAAATTGAAATTTCTGATTATGTACTTGAGGTGACTTGAGCCATTGTTGCCAAGGCCTTCATCATTTTGTGAGCATACTTAGTTGTTGGATTAAGGGAGGGTGTTAGAATAGTAATCCATCATTAGTACCTTAGTTACACTAATTAGTCAATTTTATTGCTTTTTTAAGCTTTAATACACTATGAGGTGGAATAGGGGTGCTTAGGTGGACATATGCCATGTCAAGTTGAGGTTCTATGACCCACATGGGTACTCCATCCTAGTCATCCAGCCACATATACACAACCATCATTTCTGGTGCACTCCCATTCATTGAATGTGTACAGGAAAGTTGACTTGGGGCATTAGAGTGGGATTTTTCCCAAATTTGTCTTGATTTGGTGCAATTAATGTTGCATTGAGAGTCTAAACCATCCAGTTTTCCACACCCACACTATCCAAGGTGTAATAATTGACCCATCACACATCAGCCATGTCACTTCAGAAATTTGTGGCCATTTGGAGAGATTTGGGATGAGATTGGCCCACCTAGGGGGGTTTGATGCCAATTTGGCAATTTGGGATTTTTGCTCACAATTGGATTCCAAAGCCATTCAAAACACTTATGATGTATTTATAAACCTATTAATAACAATTTTAGAGTAAGACAGTCCATAATTATCTTGTTTCCAACTATGATTGTGTGTAATTTAACTGTAATTTGATGGTTTTTGCTGAATCTTGCACCCAAATTTGATTTGTGAACCACACTAATTATCCTATATTCTCCCATGGTTCAAATTACTCACTTTTTGGTTTTAATTTCTCACAATGATAGAAGGAAAACCATTTCGACAAAGAGCCTCTGGTGAATATCAAACTTCCAGCTTGCGCACTCATCATAGACCTGTAGCACTGATGCTCAATAGAATCTTCGGTAGGGCCAATGGAAAGTTTTAGAAGATAGGCTGGATCCCTCTAATGTATCATGTGACTATGCATGACATTATCTTCAATTGGGCAGACATTATTTCCAGCAGCTTGTCTTCTTGCATAAGTGCTGCACTGAGAGGACTACTCGAGAGAAAATCTAAATTCTACATGGGATCATACCTAATTGATTACATATTGTGCCATTACCCATTCCTGAAACTGAACTGCAGTTGGAATAATGCCATGACTCCCGTTTACACAAACATATAAGATCTTATGGGCCCATAAGTATCACAGTTTCTATAAGCTTACATGTGAGGAAATTTTCATGCCAAGTTACCAGTTGATATTTCTTGAAGAATGAAAGTGCATGTCTAAGGGAGAACTTGAGGTGATAAGTGAACATGGAGATTATTTCTTCTTCAAAGAAGGAACCTATCAGAGGATGTATGGGGAGACTAGAGCCTCGTCATTGCTTCCTAAGTATGCCACTGATTACATCGTGCATAAAGAAGCAGTAAGACAATTGTTTTTGGATGGATTCGGGAATTTCTTGTTTGATATAAAGAAAGCAGTCTACCCACCCACGCTTTTCTATGTCGGTAGCTATAGGTTTTCAAAATTCAAAAGTGCACCAGATTTTGTGAAGGACCTAGAATATTTTCACTTCGGTGAAAAAAGTTTTCATAGGATCGATTCCTAGGGCAAAATTGGTGAACACTGTGCACTGGTGAAGGAAAATTTTGAATACTCTGACTACTTGGATAAGGATGAATAAATTTTCAAGAATGCATGTAATATGACTTCTTTAAATAAGCGGTTCAGACAAAAGAGTATAACAACAGAGGGAAAAGGCAGTAGCAGTAGCGCTACCAAGTAGCATAAAATAAAAGAAGAAGCTTCTAGGAAGAAGGAAGAAGAAGTACGAAGGTTAGTGGAGGAAGCAGAGAAATTATTAGCTGAGGAAGCTCGAAGGAAAAATGAAGAGGAAGAACAAATTAAAAGAGAAGAAGAACAAAGGCAAAGTGAAGTAGAGGAGAGGATTAAAAAAGAATCAACTAACAAAGAGAGATAGGAAGAGAATGCGGCAAAAGAACTGAGGAGAAAAGAGAAAGAGGAGCAAGATAGAGATAATCAGGAAAGGGATGCTTCCTGGTACAATCCTGAAGATCCGCCTTCTACCTCAGGAGACATAAAAACATGAGGTTATATCCCTTTTGTAGACTTGGGGCTAGAACCTTTCACCCCGTCCAAGAAAAATGTGGTTGCATCCCTAGATAAGGTTGTTTTCGACCCTAAAAGGAAATCCATTGTTCAGAGGGTAAAAAAGAATTTAAAGGTAGGAACCCAACCTGAGGTGACTATAGTTATGGAAAGACCAGTCATGAAAAGGTACCGATTAAGATCCACAACTGATGGCCTCAATTAGTGTAGCAGCTACTCAAGCAAATGCTTATAATGTAGATAAATTGAAAGAAACTATAGATCAGTACAAGGAGAATATGGTGAGAGTGAAGGACACTTTGATGAAAGAAAGGAAGGAATGCCGAGAAATGAAGAGAAAACATGAGGCTACCCTTTCAGAGTTTGAGAGGCTCCAATAGGCTTACCAGGTCTTAGAATTAGAAAAGGAAGCCTTGGTATTGTCAAATACCATTATCGATGGAGAAAATAAAGACCTAGAGGGTAAAATTTCAGGGCTAGAGGCACAAAGTGCCGTAGTTGATAAACAAGCAGAGGAGTTAAAGGACCGAGTTGCATAGTTGGAGGCACAAAATAGTTCCTTGGAGATTTAGCTCAGGACAGAAAATGAGCAAAAAATTGATATCACTCCTCTCCGAGAGCACGCCCTCCTGATAAAAAGAAAAATATATCAGGTACAATTAAAGCTTGCAGATGAGGTTCATAGGATTAGACAGGTAGAAACCAGATTGCAAGAGATGTCAGTGATATCAACCGATTTCAAGACAAGAACACTAGAGATTGCATAAATTATTCAGGGGCAACTGACCTGGACATAAATTAATGTAGCATGGCCAACACATCTGCCACAAAAGACTCCTAAGAACTTGAAGATCGAGATCGAACTCATGGATTTCAATAGCAAGGCTGCTACAAGATTAATTGCCGGTGTCGAAAACATGTTGGAGAAATGTGTGGATTTTTATAAGAGGATTCTCACAACACACAATAGATTCCAACCCTCTATGAAAAAATGAATCCAGGCGTTTCTTGAACATGAGGAACATTTGAAATACCTACAAGACAAGTTGCAGGAGGATGAGCTTAGGATACAACAAGTTAAAGGAATTATTGAGAAAGCGGTAAAGAGTTTGGTTGCAAAAGCCGCAGTCAATAATTACTTGCTTGAAGACCATCTCAGGGTAATTCCCCCAAGAGAAACATATATAAATTCGTAGTTGACCATACATGAAGTAATAGTCATATTGTTAGAGCCTATGGACTTCAAGACCATTGCTGTAGAATCTGCTCCATGGAAGGATTTCATTGGAGGGTCAGCTGGGCCCTCCTAAGTTTTTTCTTATGTGCATGTGGCACTTTTTGTGGATTATCTATTTTTATTTTTATTTTTTAGTGCAAGTCACTAGAAGACAAAATTTTGTAATCAAAGAGTCAAGGAAGCCTAAAAGGCTAGGGTAACTCAAAAGTCACTTGTAAAATGTATAAATAGGGGATCAAATAGAGATTAAATGGGACTTTTTCTAGCGCACATATGCATAAGCTATTTTTATGAGAAATACTTCTTTTATGAATAAAGAGAACCAAATTTTGTTGGAGGAAGGACTGTATAAGTTTCCAAATGGATTATGTGGATTGCTGAATGTCGAACTATTTCTATTTTATCTTGCTACATAACTGTGAGATCATTCCAACCTATTGAATTATTTTTGTGGTTTATGAATGATGTTATTTTTTCTGTTATAAATCTCGTGCAAAGGAATGAGTAATGAATGTGTTAATAAAACATAGCTACCTTTGTTTATATTTTATTGTTGTTATTATGTTAGTAGAATGTGAAAAACTACCTATAGGATTCCACTAGCCATTTTACAGTACATTACTCAATTAATTAATATTTTCTCCCCCGGGGATAGGTTTGTTAGACTATATTAGAATAGATTAGATGTTTCTTTTACTTTCATAGAAGTGATCGTGAGGCAAGAGTGGTAATACGGGAGGTAAGAACCTGTGCATCTCTAGTGAGGCTCTTACTCACTAGTCACTTGCACTTAGTTTAGGAACTTGCATTTCATCCCTAAATATAAAATTACATAAACGATGGACCGGGCCGCAACCAGTAAGACAGACTTAAAATGTTCTTTTATTTATATGGTAATCGGGCCTCTAACCAGACAAATTCCCCATACCAAACAGTAAACGATCTAATTGGGAACGATTATTGGGGAGAAGCCCTACTATAGGTACCTGGGATTTTTCCAGGAATCAACAGTTTTGGTGCTAGAAGGAGGGCCTTCAGTGTAGGGATTGTAGAAGAATTCCATTTACATGAAACTATTCCACTGGTGATAACTTTGAAACTATTTTTCCTAAAGATTTCATTTTCAAAGAAAGATTAGACCCTGAAGTAGGAGTTGCAGAACGCCTCTATCCTGTTCCTTTTTAAGTAGTTAACCACTTGAGAAGACATACAAGGTCTTATGTAAAGAATCTTGGATGATTATAGATAATCTCTAAATTACCGAGAAGGCGGGCTCCTAGAAGAATACCTACTTACACTGAAGATTCGATCTTGGTGGGAAATTTGGAAGAGTTGGTAAACTTATCTATGCAAGAGATTGTTCAACCGCTTGATCAGTTGGGGCCAGATTCCTCTGTTTTTCAGTCTCCATTTTAGTCACATGTTCACTCTCAACTACAGACTCCTCGTAGAATCATGGTTGGAAATGTACCTCCAAATGCTAATCAACCTGTAAATCCTAATCCACCACCAGCCTGGAGAGCTAGAACACCGCTCAACCTGGCTTCTCCTTTACATGGTTTGCCTCATAATGCTAAAAATGAATTACCTAAGTTCGACCCCGAAAAGGGAATTTCTGTGGATGACCACCTGCAAAGTTTTTATTTGGGTTTAGAACTTTTAGTTGTGGAGCATGAATATGTGGTATGCAGAATTTTTCCACTTACCCTTGAAGCTAAGGTTTCTTCTTGGTATTTTGGTTTACAAGAAAATTCAATAGCAAACTGGGATAATTTTGTAAGGATGTTTAAAGGAAAGTTTGGTAGTCAACAAACCACTGCCTCCCTCGTGAAGGAATTATTAGATCTAAGTATGGACAAGAAAGAAAAGGTGCAAGATTTTAATCATAGATTTGCTACCCATTTGAATAATTCCAGTGCTACAATAAAACCTGTTGAAGAAACTTTAATAGAATACTACACTTCAATACTTTGGCCCAGCATAGCAATGTTTGTTAAGAGGTCATTAAAGCTTTCTTTGGTAGAAAATTATGAAGAGGAAAATAAAGTAGAGGCTGAACTTGAAAGTATAAAAAAACACTCTGCAGAACCAGAGACAAAGACTTTCAGTGGTAAAAAACCTTCGTTGTCAACAATACCTAAGGAATAAAATTCGACTGAATTGGAAAACATGGTTAAAATGGTACAAAAGTTATCAAACAAGATTGTCAATCTAGAAAATGATAAAGAAGCCAGTTCATCCAAAAAACAATTCAAACCTTATTTCAAGAAAAGAGAGGAAGGTGGAACATCCCAACCACCTATGTATAGTTCTTCTATTTTAAATTTTAATGAGGAGGAATGGATCATTTTTGCACTTTTCATCAAGAAACTCACTTTGAAAAAATTTGCCCACAATGGATTAACTCAATGAACATAGTTATGAATCAAATATTAGATGCTCAAATAACAGAGCTTGAGGTGGAAGAAGAAAATACAAATGGGCCAGAAGAATCACATGAAACAAAGATGGTCTTATGGGACTGTGCACCTACACTTAGGTTGGATGAAGAGGAACCTGCTGTAGAAATTCAACTTTCAGTAGTTAATGTCACAACCAGAAGCAAAGGACCAATAATGGAGGAAAGCCTATTACTGCCTAGGATTAGGAAGATACAAGAAAGTATGAAGAATATTAGTAGTAATATACAAACACCACCTGTTTGTGCCAGAAATTGTTTCCAAGGCTATAAAGAAACAAGCCAACACAATCTCAAATATTCAATTAGGTAAAAGTAGGGTTTAGGGTTTTCTTGAAAGGTTTTTGTGGTTGTAAAGTCTGGTGGCTGAAGGGAATACATTCATGAGTCAAGCAGGAACTAAATCATAAATAAATAAGAGCAGAGATGCATAATATAATCACCAAGTACCAATCAGAGTATAATATTAAAGTTCATTCATAACTGACAAGCATTACAAGTAAAGAAACCATAAACCAGCAATGAATATATCAGTCAAGTAGCTAAATAAGCTAAAAAATGAAGCTAAAACATAGTCTGAAGGGTGATTTAGATCATATATTTCATAGTACTCTTCAACAAATAAACATGAGAGTTATGTACTTAACTCATAAACAAGTCCAAGACCTCCTTAGCCAGCCAAAAAGTAGAATCCTTTTCTCTCTTTCTCATCTACCTAAATACTATTTCTCAAAAAATATTAGTTAGGGTTGAAACCCTAACTGTCTTCAGCCAAGTCATCAATGGGATAATTGTGAAATTACAATTTACAAAATAAAATATTTCTTCAAAAAAAAACATAACAAACAACTGACTAACTAACAAACTCAAAGGTCCTTTGCAGCCTCAGCTAGTAAGGCTATTCCATCCAAAGCTTGGGCCCTCTTCTTGGCTCTCTTTTTCTCAGCTTCCATGTCTGTCAACCTTCTTGTAAGTTCTTCAATCTGCTGCTGCAAGCCTTTGACATTTTGCTTCAACTCTGCACATTGAAAATCTGTGGCTCTCTTCCTCTTCAGGGCTTCCTTGGACACTGCAGTAAGCTCTTGATAATGGTCATTTAATTCCTGCAAATCCTCCCTGAGTCTTCTGTTTGCTAGGATCAAGCCATCATTCACTTCCTGCATGTAATCCATTTAATGCCTGTATTGTTTGATAGTTCTCTGTAGGTTTTTCTTGTCTGAATAAAAAACCTTCCCTGCTGTAGTGTCCTGCATCTCACTGGGTAGCCATGGAATATATAGTTTTCTGAAAATGTCTTCATCTTCTGCCAATGGGTCTGAAGACACACCATGAACCATAGGGCTTTCCTAATTAGCTTCTTTAGTAGGTGCTGTTTTCTCTATCAACTGCTGGTATTCAGAATGAGAGACTTCAACCTCCTTTTTCTGTTGCTCTTTTAGTATTTCACTTCTTAACTCTAAAAATACTGCTGATAATTTAGTCTCGGTGAGACTAACCTCTTATGTTGACTTCGATGTATTTTTCCCCTTTGTATGATGAGAAACTGGAGTTTTTAGAATTGCTTCTTTCTCAATCTTTGGTTTTTCATCTGAAGAATCATCATCAAGTACAGTTACCTCTCTTGCATTTAATCTAGGGTTTAACAATTTTTTCATACTGAGCCTTAACTTGTTTCTTGGCCTAGTTTTTGGTCTCCATGTTGAGGCAAGCTCTCCCATCATCTTCAAACTTTTACCTTGATGTTTAATTGTAGCAAACTCCATAGCTGCAACTTTGGTCTTCTTTTTCTTTGACCTCTTTAATTTATCTTCTTGAAAAAATCCAACCAACCAGCATTCTGAAATAGCTCTGCACAACGAGGAAATTGGTCAATCTTTCCCAACTCAGTGGGCTTAGCCCTATTTGTTTTGCCACTTTTTCCCATCTACTTTCAATGACTGAAACCTGTGTAATTTTAAATCCCTCTGAATGAACTAACAATTCTTTTTTCTTCTCAAGCTTCTGAAGTTTTAACAGTCAGCTTTGTTTAATTCTCCTTGACTGTTTTTTTCTTAATTTTTTAACAGCCATCTTCTGTTTTCGATAAAGGAAATTTTTTTCACTGATATTAAGTAATTAGGTCAACAGAGTGCCAAACTCTCCAATAAAACTGCTGCTGAAACTAACTATCATCCAAGCTGTTCATTTAGATGCTAGATCATCTCTAGAATGCATGACAACATCTGTGTGTTATGGCTTTGCTCAAATAGTACACTTGGATCTTTTTAATGCTACATATGAGCTATCTCTTTTGCAAAAATATTTTGCATCAGTGCTCCCAAATGCCTGCTTCTTAGATCAACTTGTGATTGGTTTATCTAGTCGATGAAAAGATATGAGAGCAATCCTATGTCTGCTCACTTTCTGCTCTGACTTGTATTTAGCACCAAAACCAGTCAGTTTCAAACACCTAATCAAATTAGGTCTTCATGCAATTCACAAGCTCAGCACCTTCATTGCATTGTTTACAGGTAACAACTAAATTTGTGAAACCATGGTCGCCACAAATTGAACAGAGCTTCACCTTACCACATTTTCAGGTCTTGACAGGGTAATTGTTCAATGAAACAGCTATTTTCCAACTTATCACTTATCAAAGCATTCCAAAACCATTTTTAGATTGATATATGATCGTAGGGAGTTTGTTAATAGCATAAATTACCGCTTTCCTCAATCAATTTTATCATAACAAGCTTTAAAAAAGAAACCCCCAATTTAGCTGCCACTTTCAGGTTAACGCGGAATACATTATTCCTGTCTTGCTGCAGATGCTTAAAATCAATCCCTGAGCTGTCTAACTACCAAATTGACTATACAAGTGTCTTCAAGTGTCGAATTTACTTCCAGCTGGTGAAACGAGAAAGCCCTAAATATTCTTTGTAACTGTGAAATCCCTAACTCCCCTTTGTAACTGCAACTTCCAGATTTTGGGCAAATTTCCTCGCTCCACTTAGTCTCTAGTTCCGTAATGCATGTATGGAGAACTCCTTTCACTTCAATTTGGGCTCGCTTGTCTACCTGTCACAATTTTCCCAACTCTAACTAATGATTTGCCACGATCTCTTCCATGCTGAAAAACACACCTGTTTGCATGATCACTACTGAAGAAACATTTATCAAAAGCCTTTAAGCATGTGATTAGTCATCAAAAAACCAAAATCGTGGGAGAAATTTGCTTAAAAATCGGTGATTTCGGCGCGCGCGATATTCTTGTAGCGCCGCTGTGTAAACTTTTGGTAGTTGCGCTACAAGAATAATTTGAATTCAATTTTGGCGCTGTTTTAATCATTATTTCCACTTTGAATGAGCTTTAAGTGATAAACTATGATCATGATGTTGTTTGTGAACTAATTAATCCATATAATGTCCTAAAAAAAAACCCTTCAAGACCTAAGGAAATAAAACATAATAAGAACCTAAAGGCAAAACTTGAAAATTTCACTCAAAACCAAAAAATTTCCAAAGTAAATAAATGATCAAACTCAAGAAAATAAGCAAACTTAGAATAAAAATAACAATCAAAACATAAAATTTTAAGAAACAAGTTCCTGACTTAACATCTGGCTCCGGCTGCGGGATGAAGTCCTCCCTGTGAGGCTTCAAGAACCTGTAGACCAGTGCCTTCTTTTCTGCTACCTACTTGTATGCAAAATTTCCATTGGGTTATGGAGTCCTTATTATGCTTCAATCACACCGGTATATACAATGAAAAGTGAAAATCTCCTCAACGACTGTAAAAATGGTTGAGGAATCATCCATTGACAGGACTTGACAATTCCTCACCTTCCAAAGACTACAGGACAAAAGTGTTATTCTCCAGAATCTTATATACTAGGAAAGGGCCAAACCAGAGGTTGTCAAACTTACCATGCTTCCCTTTTTGCTCTTTCCTTGCATCCCACCTTAAAACCATATCACCAACCGAGAAAGTGTTTTCTTTGATGTTCCTGTCAAATCTGCTTTTGATCTTCAATCTGTACAACTGTGCTCTTTCTTCTACCTTTTCCCTGTTCTGATACAACTCTATCATCTCATAAATCCTTCTCTGCATATCATTTGGCTCTTCCTGAGAATTCTGAAGAAATTTCATCATTGGGATTCCCAATTGAACAGGAAAAACTGCATCTGTACCATAAACTAGCTGGAAAGGGGAAGTTCCAATTGCTTGTTTGACTGTTATCCTATCAGCCCATAATGCATATTTCAGCATTGAATCCCAGGACCTCTTGTTATGTTTGAGTAACTTTCTGATACTCTGGATGATGTTTTTATTAGAGGATTCAGCCAAACCATTACCCTGGGGATAGTAAGGAGTGGAATGTTTCAACAAGATACCATTCTTTTCACAAAAGGCTTCCATTTCCTTGGACTTGAAAGCCTTTGCATTATTTGTTACCAATTTCTAAGGACAACCAAACCTACTCAGGATATTCTCCTCAATAAATTCCATGATGACTTTGTCTATGGCATTCCTAGTAGGGAGGGCTTCCACCCATTTGGTAAATAAGTTTGTTGCAGTTAGGATCCACCTATGTTTCCCTAAGGAAGCTGGATTTATTTCCCCAATAAAATCCAGACCCCATTACTGGAAAGGAGCACTTACTGCAATAGGCTTTAAGGGAAATGATATCAATTTTTGTTTGCCAGCAAACTTCTGACAAGGAATACAGGCTCTTACCTGTTGATAAACATCTGCAAACAAAGAGGGCCAATAATATCCAGCTCTTAAAATCCTGTATGCTGTTGTCTTCCAGTACTTATGCCCTCCATAAGCACCCTCACGAGATTCAGAAATTACTCCTTCAATTTCATATTTGTCCAAACATCTGAGTAGAATACCACCTGGGTCCTTCCAGAACAACTGCTCTTCTACTAGACAATACTTAGTAGCTTTAAGATTTAAGGATCTAGCAGCTTTCCTATCTAGATGCTTAGGACATTGCAAAAACAACAGAAAATACACAATATCTGCATACCATGTGGATGCTGAATAATAGTCCATGATCTTCTGTTTTTCCAGTATTGCTTGATCTTCTTCCTGAGCTAATTCTTCAGCAATGACATGCAATCCCAAAGCCTGACAATTTGATTCAGCCAGCAGCTTGGCTAAACCTTGTCCCTTGACAAGTTTGGTAGGTCTGATATCTACATCATACTCCATGATTTTAGCAATCCACCTGCCTCTTTTCCCTTCACTATCAGGCTGTGTCAAAACATCTTTTACAGCAGCATTAGGCACAAATGAAATAACTTTAGAATGTAGAACATAGATTCTGAAAAACTTTAAAGCTTTTACCAGAGCATAGGCCTGTTTTTCTAAGATATTGTATTTCAGTTCAGAATCCCTGAGAGTTTTGCTAAAAAATGCAATAGGCTGCTCCAATCCTTCTTTATTCGTCTGCAACAGAACAACTGCTATTGTATCCTCTGATGCAAATGAGAATGTAAGAAATTCTCTAGTAAAATCTGGGCTTAATAATACAGGAGCTTCAGTAAGAGCCATTTTAATCTTCTTAAATGCATTCTTTGCCTCAGTGGTCCATCTGACTTCCTGATCCTTTTTCAGCATGACATTGATCTATTTAATAGTCTCAGCAAAGTTTGGTATAAACCAACGCATAAAGTTGATTTTACTAATGAATGATTGGACATCCTTTTTACTCCTGGGTAAACTTATTTTCAATATAGCTTTTACCCTCTCAGGATCAATCCTTATACCATCAGCAGACACTAAATGACCAAGCAATTTACCTTCTTGTACAACAAAGTGTGACTTCTTTGGATTCAAGGACAAGCCAAAATTTCTACACTTCAGAAAAGTTTGCTTCAAATGTTTCAAATGTTCATCATCTGATTGTGAGAAAACAATAATATCATCCAATTAGATTACCACAAACTTGTCCTTTTCTCTGACAAAGGCAATATCCATAGCCCTCTGGAAAGTGGCTCCGACATTCATTAGACCAAAGGGCATCTTATCATACATGAAAGTTCCCCAAGGAGTAGTGAAAGCTGTCTTCTCCTTATCATCAGGATGCATAGATATCTGATTGTACCCTGAGAAACCATCAACCATTGAGATCCTCTGTGCCCCAACTACTTTTTGCAATATTTGCTCAATTTTAGGCAGAGGATAATTATCCTTTAGGGAAGATCTATTCAAGTTTCTGAAGTCAACAGATAATCTGATTTCTCCATTATTTTTCCTAACAGGAACCATATTATCCACCCATGAATAATACCTAAGGGGTACTATGATCTTGGCATCCAACAACTTCTTCACTTCTTTTTCAATTACAGGAAACAAGGCTGGATTAATCCTTCTTAATTTCTAACGAAAAAGTTTAAAATTTTGTTTTAAAGGGACTTTATGCTGTATGATTCCTGTGTCATAAGTTCTTAGTTCCTCATAAGACCATGCAAAAACATCTACATGCTCTTTTAACAGTTTAATATACCTGTTTCTTTGTTCAACTGTAAGTGATTTAGAAATTTTGACCATTCTAGGATGTTCTGCAGAACCAATATTACATTCTACCACATTCTCTTCTAAAGACCGAAAAACAGGCTTTGAAAGTGTATCATCCTTTGTAAATATTCTTTCCAGAGGTACCAAACCTTTTGGGATGAAGTTGCCTTTTAGTTCAATAATTTTATGTCCAGCTATCTCATCTTCAACAATCTCATCCACCTGTCCCTCTTCTTCATCCTCCTCTTGATCAATCAGGGAATTTGAAAACTCATGTGTAAGCTCTAAGAACCTTTTAATCTCAATGTCATCCTCGAATACTCTCCACTGCTTTCCATTATCAGGTACAGAGGGTCTGTACCTCACCTCAATGGGATATCTCGACTGAGTGGTCTTGGGGATTTTAAAGTGTGTGGCAGCCAAGGCCAATGAATCTATAGTCTGATTATGGTCTCTTGGAATATGAGTAATTTTAAAAGATACAAAATAATTCTCAAGCATGTCCCATACCTCATTTTGATAGACTTTCAACAAACCCTGCTTCACTTGATAGTTGCTCTTCACCTGCTGAACAACTAATTCGGAGTCACCAAATGCAACAATCTGCTGAATGCCCAAATATTTAGCAGCTTTTAATCCTAATAGCAAAGTTTCATATTCAACAGTATTGTTAGTATTAAATAAACTCCAATTTATACATCAGCTTTACTGTTTCACCTCCAGGGGATATAAGAAGAACCCCTACACCTGCACCTTCTTTACAAGAGGACCCATCAAAGTATAACTGCCACAACTCATCTTCTTGCTCTCTGCTGCATTTTACTGGTTGCTATTTTTCAACCTGTAGCAAACCAGTAGTATTGTCCTCCTCACTGAAATGTAACATGCAAGTACCTAGGTCTTTATCAACAGCATACAGTGGGTGATTGGTAGGGTTCTTATCATTTGTCACAATGTAAGCAAACTGAAGTTCTCTGTACAGCCTTCTATTTTCTCCTCCAAACAAAGGAATAATAGCATATGATAAATCCATTTGTAAGGTCCCACCAACCTTCTTTGCCCAAGACCTAGAGAGAAGTAACCCAAACTTCGGTGTAATATCAGCTACCACAACATCCATGATCACACTTTTCATAGGCAACTGAGCCAGACTGACAACCATGTCCTTTATTACCCCTAAACACTTCACTGTTTGGGAATCAAAGGCATACAGATCATGGTAGGGTTTGGTAATACTCAGCCCTAAAGCTTCCATGACAACCTTTGGCATTAAGTTGTGTGAGGCTCCTGAATCTAACAAGCAATTATGAATCATCTGTTCATGGACTGTCAGGGTGATGTAGAATGGAGGTGAAGCACCTGCTTCATTTTTAGTCTTTTCAGCCAGGGTTGATCCAATGAAAATCCTGGGGTTTTCTTCTTGCAAATTTACTGTTCCTGAAATGAGCTGATTGCTTGTTGAATTAAGCATTTTAAGGACTGATTCTTTATATGAAGGATTTTTTATCAATTTAGTTAAAGGTACAGGAATATTTAACTTTCCTAATTCATTATCCAAACTGAAATTCTGGATAGTTTTATTTACCTCTTCAGTCTCTATGGTCTTCTTTGGTTTCTCGGAAACTTGTCTCTTCTTGGTCACAGGATCAGATAATTGCTTAGCAGGGGCATCTGCCTTCTTCTTCGGGACTTGTACCACCTGTTTTGGACCCGACCTCAGGTTCACAGTATTTTTAAGCTCATTCTGACAGACAGTAGCAGTTACATCAGTCTTTTCCAGACCTAAATCATCCTCTGTTTCGAACATGTCAGCATCATAATATTCTGCATTTAGAAATTCTTCCTAAGTGACAAAACCCCCAGACAATCCTTCTCCAAAATGATTCATATCTTGATCAGTCTCTTCAAAGATCAGCTCATCATCAACTTCTTCCTCATCAGCCACATTGTTCTAAAGAGGTGGTGGTACTCTTTGGTCCTCATTTTCTCTCCTTTCTCGCTGGATATCATTATTCCTTCATTCTCTAGGCATGAAACGGGGAGCAAATTGCCTTCTAGACTGATTCTGATTATTAGGATTTCCTTCACCTTCTGGAGCAGGCTTGCTGGAATTTTTATCGAGCTCTAATTTGTTCAACTTTGTAGTCAGAATCTTCACCAACTTAGCCATTTCATCAATTTTCTTATCAGCAGAATGAGAAGCTGAACCTCCTAACACTGCTTCCTTCTTTCCTTTTCTGTCATAGATTTGTTGAGCTGTTTCCTCTTTCAATCTATTTGAAGCCAGTATATTAGATTCTACCTCCAATGCTGTATCCTGCATATTCAGTAAATAAATAGGTCTCCTTTCTCTCAGAAGTAAGGAAAATTCATGGTCAAAAGCATTTGCATATGTCAGTTTTGCAAAGGTTTCTGTAGGCTTTATTTCTACAGGAATCCTACTGTACATCTTGTTAAACCTCTTTGAAAAGTATGCAATTGTTTCATCCTTTTTCCTCCTAAGAGCTCCAAACTCAATTATGTAGTATGTATGGTCTTTGGTGTCACCCCATTGTCTCATGAAGAGATCACGAAGTTCTTCAATGATAGTGATGGAATTAGAAGGCAACTCCCTGAACCATTTCCTTACATCACCATCAAGGCTCTGAACAAACATTCTCATCCATACATCCTTAGCCTTGATGTTTTGGTTATTAGCATAACTAAGGAAAGCTTCCCAATGTTCTTCACCTGTGGTTTCCCCCTGTCCATTGAACCTAGGAATATATTTTTGATAGTCACCCCCAGGCAGTGCATTCAAGGGCCGAGGCAAGACCAATGGTGCATATTTGGCTGCAACCATCCTGTCCATCATATCTATGGGCTGATTTTGGGCTGCCATTTTTGGACTGACTGACTTTGGTGATGAAGAGGTTTGCCTAGAACTTGGCTGAAAAGGATTTTAACCTAATTTCAATTGAAAGAGAGGTATCTTACCAGGAGAGGCAGTTTTAGATTTTCTGAAGGATTGAGGGTTAGTAAAAATATGGAAACTACTGTCAGGAATTGTTGGTTTTACCCAAGGTGAAGTTTCTTCTTATTTTCTTGACACAAATGAAGCTAATGAACCATCTAACTGGTCAGGGTCAGATAGAGAGGGTAATGACTGAGATCTTCTAATATTTCTTGCTGTCCTCAATATTTATTCAGGGTCTGTAACACCCAACTGCAATGGTGAATTAGGTCTGTTCCTAGTTCGCACTCCTCTAGTAGCCACTGTGACAAATCTAGTGAAAAATAGCCTTAAATATATGCTGGTTTAAGTTCACCTCTTAAAACCAGAAAAAGATAAGTATCCCAGGGAAAATATGTCTTCAACTTTGTTCCCCGGCAACGGCGCCAAAGATGTTTGTGCCAGAAATTTTTTCCAAGGCTATAAAGAAACAAGCCAACACAATATCAAATATTCAATCAGGTAAAAGTAGGTTTTAGGGTTTTCTTGAAAGGTTTTTGTGGTTGTAAAGTCTAGTGGCTGAAGGGAATACATTCATGAGTCAAGCAGGAACTAAATCATAAATAAATAAGAGCAGAGATGCATAATATAATCACCAAGTACCAATTAGAGTATAATCTTAAAGTTCATTCATAATTGACAAGCATTACAAGTAAAGAAACCATAAACCAGCAATGAATATATCAGTCAAGTAGCTAAACAAGCTAAAAAATGAAGCTAAAACATAGTCTGAAGGGTGATTTAGATCATATATTTCATAGCACTGTTCAACAAATAAACATGAGAGTTATGTACTTAACTCATAAACAAGTCCAAGACCTCCCTATCCAGCCAAAAAGTAGAACCTTTTTCTCTCTTTCTCATCTACCTAAATACTATTTCTCAAAAAAAATCAGTTAGGGTTGAAACCCTAACTATCTTCAGCCAAGTCATCGATGGGATAATTGTCAAATTACAATTTACAAAATAAAATATTTCTTCAAAAAAAACATAACAAACAACTGACTAACTAACAAACTCAAAGGTCCTTTGTAGCCTCAGCTAGTAAGGCTATTCCATCCAAAGCTTGGGCCCTCTTCTTGGCTCTCTTTTGCTCAGCTTCCATGTCTGCTAACCTTCTTGTAAGTTCTTCATTCTACTGCTGCAAGCCTTTGATAGTTTGCTTCAAATCTGCACATTGCAAATCTGTGGCGCTCTTCCTCTTCAGGGCTTCCTTGGACACTGCAGTAAGCTCTTGATAATGGTCATTTAATTCCTGCAAATCCTCCTTGAGTCTTCTGTTTGCTAGGATCAATCCATCATTCACTTCCTGCATGTAATCCATTTGATTCCTGTATTGTTTGATAGTTCTCTGCAGGTTTTGCTTGTCTGAATCAAAAACCTTCCCTGCTGTAGTGTCCTGCATCTCACTGGGTAGCCATGGAATATCTAGTTTTCTGAAAATGTCTTCATCTTCTGGAAACGGGTCTGAAGACACACCATGAACCATAGGGCTTTCCTGATTAGCTGCTTCAGTAGGTGATGTTTTCTCTGTCAATTGCTAGTCTTCGGAATGAGAGACTTCAACCTCCTTTTTCTATTGCTCTTTTAGTATTTCACTTCTTAACTCTAAAAAGACTACTGATAATTTAGTCTCGGTGAGACTAACCTCTTTCGTTGACTTCGATGGCTTTTTCCCCTTTGTATGATGAGAAACTGGAGTTTTTAGAATTGCTTCTTACTCAATCTTTGGTTTTTCATCTGAAGAATCATCATCAAGTACAGTTACCTCTCTTGCATTTAATCTAGGGTTTAACAAATTTTTCATACTGAGCCTTAACTTATTTCTTGGCCTAGTTTTTGGTCTCCATGTTGAGGCAAGCTCTCCCATCATCTTCAAACTTTTACCTTGATGTTTAATTGTAGCAAACTCCATAGCTGCAACTTTGGTCTTCTTTTTCTTTGACCTCTTTGCTTTATCTTCTTGAAAAAATCCAACCAACCAGCATTCTAAAATAGCTTTGCACAACCAGGAAATTGGTCAATCCATCCCAACTCAGTGGGCTCAGCCCTATTTGTTTTGCCACTTTTTCTCATCTGCTTTCAATGACTGAAACCTATGTAATTTTAAATCCCTCTGAATGACCCAATAGTTCTTTTTTCTTCTCAAGCTTCTGAAGTTTTAACAGTCAGCTTTGTTTAATTCTCCTTGACTGTTTTTATATTAATTTTTTAACAGTCAGCTTCTGTTTTCGATAAAGGAAATTTTTTTCACTGATATTAAGTAATTAGGTCAACAGAGTGCCAAACTCTCCAATAAAAATGCTGCTGAAACTAATTATCATCCAAGCTGTTCATTTAGATGCTAGATCATCTCTAGAATGCATGACAACATCTGTGTGTTATGGCTCTGCTCAAATAGTACACTTGGCTCTTTTTAATGCTACATATGAGCTATCTCTTTTGCAAAATGATTTTGCATCAGTGCTCCCAAATGCCTGCTTATTAGATCAACTTGTGATTGGTTTATCTAGTTGATGAAAAGATATGAGAGAAATCCTATGTCTGCTCACTTTCTGCTCTGACTTGTATTTAGCACCAAAACCAGTCAGTTTCAAACACCTAATCAGATTAGGCCTTCATGCAATTCACATGCTCAGCTCCTTCATTGCATTGCTTACAGGTAACAACTAAATTTGTGAAACCATGGTCGCCACAAATTGAACAGAGCATCACCTTACCACACTTTCAGGTCTTGACAAGGTAATTGTTCAATGAAACAACTATTTTCCAACTTATCACTTATCAAAGCATTCCAAAACCCTTTTTAGATTGATATATGATCGTAGGGAGTTTGTTAATAGCATAAATTACCGCTTTCCTCAATCAATTTTATCATAACAAGCTTTAAAAAAGAAACTCCCAATTTAGCTGCCACTTTCAGGTTAACGCGGAATACCTTATTCCTGTCTTGCTGCAGACGCTTAAAATCAATCCCTGAGCTGTCTGACTGCCAAATTGACTATACAAGTGTCTTCAGGTGTCGAATTTACTTCCAGCTGGAGAAACGAGAAAGCCCTAAATCTTATCTGTAACTGTGAAAGCCCTAACTCCCCTTTGTAACTGCAACTTCCGGATTTTGGGCAAATTTCCTCGCTCCACTTAGTCTCTAGTTCCGTAATGCATGTATGGAGAACTCCTTTCACTTCAATCTGGGCTTGCTTGTCTACCTGTCACAATTTTCCCAACTCTAACTAATGATTTGCCACGATCTCTTCCATGCTGAAAAACGCACCTGTTTGCATGATCACTACTGAAGAAACACGTATCAAAAACCTTTAAGCATGTGATTAGTCATCAAAAAAACCAAAATCGTGGGAGAAATTTGCTTAAAAACCGGCGATTTCGGCGCGCGCGATATTCTTGTAGCGCCGCTGTGTAAACTTTTGGCAGTTGCGCTACAAGAATAATTTGAATTCAATTTTGGCGCTGTTTTAATCATTATTTCCACTTTGAATGAGCTTTAAGTGATAAACTATGATCATGATGTTGTTTGTGAACTAATTAATCCATATAATGTCCTAAAAAAAAACCCTTCAGGACCTAAGGAAATAAAACATAATAAGAACCTAAAGGCAAAACTTGAAAATTTCACTCAAAACCAAAAAATTTCCAAAGTAAATAAAATATCAAACTCAAGCAAATAAGCAAAGTTAGAATAAAAATAACAATCAAAACATAAAATTTTAAGAAACAAGTTCCTGACTTAACACCACCTAAGTCTAATATGGTCATCACAAAAGGTAAAGTTACATCAGTTAGTAAGCCTGTGAAGGTTTTGGAGAGTAAGGAAGAAAATAATAAGAAGGGTCCATCAGAATACGATATGGAATATGACATAATAGAAGACATATGAAAAACAAAAGCATTTATCTCTTTATTTGAAATGTGTAACCTACCTCAAAAAAGAATGAATCTCCTGGAATTTTTTGATCCACAACCCAGTAGACCCCAGGATGAAATTCAATCAGATAAAGAAATCAATGAAGCTAGCATTGGAGGGAAGTCCAAATCTCAAACTCTACCATTTTTACTATCTTTGATATTTTCAACCATAATGTGCATAATTGTTTGGTAGATTCTAGAGATTACTCTAATGTCATGCCTCCTTCAGTTTGTAGAAAGATAAATGGCCAGCCTTCACCCTCTTCATGTAAGATCATTCAGTTAAAAGGGTCTGAAGAATGAAGAAAGTGCCGATTTGGTTATCTGCAGATGAAAGGGTTTGCCAGTTTATAGACATCATGGAGGTAGATATACCAGAAGCATATGGTTTTATTTTGAGCAGGGACTGGTCTGCAAATCTCAATGGGTACTTTGCAACTGATTGGTCACACTTGCAACTTCCCTATAAGAGCAGTCAGAATCAGATCAAGGTGATGAGGGAATCAAACATGAAGCACAATGTGACTCAATTGGAAGAAAAAAATGAGCCTGTAAATTTCTCACATTCAGTCTTAGGTAACTATTTTATAGAATTTGAACCTGGAAATTATCAAGCAGAAGAAGATAGTAATGAGTCAGACACACAGTCTGAACTCCTTCATTTTTCACGGACTGATAATATTGATTATAATATAGTTAATTTAGTTTCTAACTTAGAAAGTAACACTAATCTTGTAAATTTAGAAGATAGATTTTGGTTGTTGTATTTTGATGGTTTCAAAACTCAAACGGGATTAGGAGCAGGGTGTGTCCTGATTGATCCTGAAAAGAACAAACATTTTCTCTCTTGTCGACTAGAGTTTGAATGCACGAATAACACCGCTGAATATGAAGCTCTAGTCCAGGGCTTGAAAAAGGCCATTGATCTTAAAGTTAAAAATTTAAAAGTATTTGGCAATTTTGAGATAATTGTTAGACAAGTTTGAAACACAATTTATTTTCTATCACCACACTTAAAGGCTTACCAAACTGAAGTCTCGGATCTTATATAAAATTTCGATGCTTTCAATATCAATTCAATTCCTAGATTGCAAAATGCAGCAGCTGATTTGTTAGCCACTTCTGCTGCAAGATTATCTCCCACTAATAACCAATGCTCAATTGAATTTATTTTTAGGCCATCTATACCAGACAATGTCACAAATTTGAGGGGATTTGATGATGATCAGCAAATCATATAATTTTTAACAAGTGACAAGACTTTCAAGGACTCAGTGATTGATGATGAAGAACATCAAGCTAATGTTCATAGTGGAAACTTCATTCCTAAAGGGGTAAGAACATTGGAAGGGATGTTTGATTTGAATAGCAAGTTCAAAAAACTTGCCAATGTTAAAACGAATAGCTCATCTATGTAGTATGAGATGATTAATCTTGGGACAGAGGATGAACCCAAATATGTGAACTTGGGAACGTGTTGTTCACTGGGAGAAAGAAGAAAATTTATCAGTCTATTTAGACAATATAAGGATGTTTTCGCTTGGACATATGAATATTTGAATACCTATGATACCCATATCATCCAACATGTCATCCCTATTAAAGAAGGTGTGAAACCGTTCCAGCAGCCACTGAGGAAAATGCATCCCAAGCTGGAACCTCTGATCCAAAATGAGGTGAAGAAGTTACTTGATGTAAAGATCATTTTTAGAGTCAGACATTCAGAGTGGGTGGAAAACCTGGTGCCAGTAAGAAATAAATCTAGTGAAATCAGATTATGTGTAGATTTCCGAAATCTAAAATGAGCTTCAGATAAAGATAATTATCCAGTTCCACCAATGGAGAAAATCCTACAAATGGTCTTAGGTTCTGAACTATTCCCCCTATTGGATGGGTTTTTAGGCTACAACCAAGTGTTGGTAGTAGATCAAGACAGGTTGAAAACCACATTTCGAACAAAGTGGGGGAATTTTTCTTACAGAAGGATGCCCTTCTGTCTCATCAATGTTGGAGCTACTTTCCAAAGGGAAATGGATAT
The DNA here is from genome assembly GCA_001517045.1 of Pseudotsuga menziesii. Taxonomy (NCBI): domain Eukaryota; kingdom Viridiplantae; phylum Streptophyta; class Pinopsida; order Pinales; family Pinaceae; genus Pseudotsuga; species Pseudotsuga menziesii. Next base: position 206,085 of record LPNX010274944.1, on the reverse strand, counting down.
ATATTTTCGGGGTTTAATTAGCCACAACATGGTAGTTTATCTGGATTATGTAACAATTTTCTCTAAGAAGAGAGAAGATCATGTGTTTCATTTAAAACAAATTTTTGAATGCTGTAGAAAATACGACATATCTTTAAATCCTAAGAAATGCATCTTCCCAGTATTATAGCGAAAACTATTAGGCCACATTATTTCTAAAAAGGGAATCTCCATAGACCTAGAGAGAATAGAATCCATATCTCATATTCCCGTACTCAACAATAAAAAATGTATGCAATCATTCATGTGTACATTAAATTTTGTTCAAAGGTTTGTTCCTGATTTTGCACAGGTAGTAAAAAATTTGCAACAAATGATTAACCAGAGTGTACAATTTAAATGGACCGATACAGAGAAAGGTGATTTTAACAATATCAAAGAAGCAATAGCTCATGCACCTCCTCTTAAAATTCCTAATTTTGAAAAGGATTTTATCCTCTACACTTTTTCCTCTGATAACTCACTTGCAACAGTGCTCACACAGAAAGAAGAAAGGGGAGATGAATAACCCATAACATTTATGAGCACTGCGTTAGAAGGTGTTGAATTGAACTACCCTGCCATTGACAAACAAGCATATGTAGCATTTAAAGTAGTGAAATAGTTCAGGCCTTACATTCTCAAAAATAGAACCAGAGTAATTGTCCCTCACCCGTCTATCCAAACCCTACTTGTACAAAAGGAATTGGGTGAACGAAGGGGGAATCGGGTGACAACGTTACAGGAATATGACTTGGAATTTAAACCAGCCACCATTATCAAAGGACAAGGGATTTTCAAGTTAATGGTTGAAAGTCAAAACAATGAAGATGATGATTGGGAAAATGAATCCAAGTTGCATATGATTGATATGTGTCTCATCTTTACAGCTCCTGAGTCTTGGTATAGAGATTTGATACATTACCTCCAACAAGGATATTTACCAGAAAATTGGAGTTCTAAACAAAGAAGAGCACTTCGTTTAAAATAAGTCTCTTACCAAATAATCGATGGAATTATTTGTAGGAAAAACTATGATGGGGTTTTTCTGAGATGCCTAGAACAAGAAGATGCCTCTAAAGTGGTTAAAGAATTGTACATGATGGTCCCGCTGGAGGACATTTTTCAGGAGAGACTACTGCACACAATGTTCTAAGCGAAGGATATTACTATCCCACATTGTTTAAGGATGCTCACGCTTATGTAAGAAAATGTGACACATCCCAAAGAAGCGGTGGAAGACTAGAAAAAGTAGCTGGAACTTTGCAACCAACTATCATTTCAGAGCCATTCGAACAATGGGGTATTGACATCATTGGATAAATTAATCCAAATTCCTCAGTACAACACAATTACATCCTCACAACTGCATATTAATTCATGATATGGGTAGAAGCAACCCCATTACGCAAAGTGAATGAGGATGCAGTCATTGACTTCCTGCAGGAAAATATCATGACTAGGTTTGGGGTTCCAATTTCACTAGTTTTTTATAATACATCTTATTTTTCATCAATTAAGCTTACTGAATTTGCTAGTGAAAAAGGAATCAAGTTACACTATTATGCAAATTATTATCCACAAGGTAATGGGTTAGCTGAATCAACAAATAAAAACCTTATCAGAATCTTAAAGAAGGATGTCATCGAAAATTAGAGAAGCTGGCATATAGGTCTTCCTAATGCTTTATGGGAAGATAGGGTCACCCCCAAGAATTCCTTAGGAATGTCTCCTTACACTTTATTTTATGGGAAAGAAGCCATCCTACCCCCAAACATTTTACTCCCATACTCTCAGTTATCCCAAGCTTCATGAGGCTCTGTTAGTGAGATTTTACAAGCTCTAATTAATACATTGCTGAAACTTGAATAGTCTAGGCTCAAGTCCAAGAAAAAAATTGAACACCACCAGAAGATTGTCAAAAGATGGTTTGATAAACATAAGTCCGAGAAGATAAGTTTTGAAGTTGGAGACTTGTTTCTTAAGTGGGATCACCCGCATGACGAAAAGGGAAAGCATAAAAAATTTCAACACCCATGGCTTGGCCCATTTCATATTGCTAAAACGTTAGGACACTCGACTTATAAGTTATAGGATTTGCAGGAGTGGGAAGAGAATCTTCCTGTTAATGGTCTAGTTCTCAAACCTTATTTCACCTAGTACCTTCTAAGTCCGTTTGTACATAAATAAACCTTTTTCTTTTTTTCTTTCTGATTTCTTTTAGTTGTGTTTACCTTCTTTCTGCATATGTACTTTTCCTCAGAATTTGCTTTATTTCAGTAAGTTGTTTTATTTTATTTGTTATTTTTAGTATAAGCCAGCTCAATATTTGGTGCTTAGGGACATTGGAATCTAAACAGACTGCTAATATATTAATCCAAGAACTTCTCATTGAAATTTATCCATGTAAAATTTTAATCAAAATAATATTCTTTAATCGAATATACTACTGAAGGGAAGTTATTCCTAGAACACATTGAGGTCCTATTTAAACCCTGTAAAATAAATTAGGTAGATGAAGTCTAGAATATTATTTTGGAGCTTCATCTAGTTTCACATTAATATCTATCCTAGGAAGCTCACCAAAAAAGATCCACGGAAAGGTGTTGATGTACTTGTAACTTCGGAATGTATTCACTTGTATATTTTATGTATTGTACCCCGATGTTTATTCTGGGAAGTATCTGTAATGTAATTAAGTCATGTCATGCCTCGATGTTCCTATCAGGAGATTCAATAATGTAAACAAGTCATGTAAAGTAATCGAGAGTAACCCTTCCTATTGATCAAGGATTAAAGACCCCATAGTTGTGGGGTCCTAGGGTTATTAGAATCTCCTAGAGAATTCGGCCCTAGTGAGTTATTGTCAAGTTGGGAATTAGTATAAACAGAGAGTGGGTGTTTTTTTATATCACACATTCACTCACACTCAATTGTAGTGCATAGCTGAGAGAGAAGAAGTAGTTGGGACAAGAGAGAGAGATACTACTGCTGTCGGGAGATCATCTTACTGTTTTGGGGTTTTTCTTTTGGTTTTGATTCTATCTCTAAGGAAGTTGCGGGGTTTTCTCCTTTATGGTTTCCCCGAGGAAAATATTTGTGTCTATTGTCTCTTTTGTTTGATTTTTGTGCTTATTATTCTCTCAGTTAAATATCCTAAGATAATGCTAGCTTGAATGATAAAAATCTAACATGGTATCAGAGCTAAACTGAGAAGAAGACACTGTGCAGCTGTAGAAACTAGGGATTACTAATTTTTGGATCTCTCTCCACATATTTTCAGCAAAATAAGTTTGGGTTGACTCTCCTCTCTAGGGTGCATCTTTCTATCGAAGCAGAATCTGATTCTGAGCATTTTCAGTTTTTGACCTGACACTACTACCAGAAATTAGGGCTTTCCATAGAAGTGGAATTTTTGAGTGAGCCCAGGCCCGGATTGATCTCCTCCTCAAAATAAAAGTTTAGAGATCATGATCAAAGTTTTTGGTTGGGAATAACTCCAGGAAAGTCAAACCCTAATATTTTCCTGAACCAACTCTGCAGAAATTCAGCTCAAGATCCAGTTTCGACATCTTGATCTGGTAATATCTAAATCTTTTGCATTTCCATTTGAGGTTATATGTTAAGATGTCTCATCATACTAATATTGATTAAAATCTTGAGGGAGTTGATAACTTTTGAGCCTGGAAGTATAGGATCTCACTGGTCCTGGAAGAAAATGAGTTGTAATCTTACATCAATGAAGAGGTTCCAGTTCCAGAGGGAGATGAGGCTAAGGCCTTACATAAGAAGAAATTGGTCATGGCTAAAAGGATTATTGCTGATTCAATCAAGGATCACCTCATACCACATATGTCCTCCCTAAAGACACCTAAAGCTATGTTTGATGCCCTGACCAAACTGTTTGAAGGGAAGAGCATAAATTGGAATATGACTCTGAGAAACCAATTGAAGAATGAAAAAATACAGAATGTGGAAACCATCCAGTATTACTTTTCAAGAGTCTCCTAGATCAAGGAATAGCTTGAAGTAGTATATGAAGAAGTAGAGAATGCAAAAATTGTGATGACCACCTTGAATGGTCTCTCTAGATCATGGGACACCTTTATTCAAGGGATCTGTTCCAGAAAGAAGCTAGTCAATTTCAGTAGACTGTGGGAAGAATGCTCACAAGAAGAAGCTCAGATAGTATCTCGAGAAGAAAAGATGGGAAGTGAAGATCAAGCTCTTACAGTACACTCCAAGAAAAGCAGACGAAACTCTCATCACCCCAAAGGTAAGCACTTCCACCAAAAATATAATACTAGAAGAGATTTATCTAAATTCAGATGCTATACATGTGATGAAAGAGGACACTTTGCCAAATATTTTCCTAGAAACAAAAATAACTCTCATAAGAAGAAGGGAAACAAGAGAAGACATCATTCTCATGCTGCAGAAGATGATGAACCTTCCACAAAGAGAATCAAGCAAGAAAGTGATGATTCTTCAAGTGATGAAGAATATGTCTTGATTTCTGCTCTCACAGGAAACATCACACATGGAAGCAATGATTGGCTTATAGATAGTGGGGCTTCCAAACATATGATGATATTCAAAGAATCCTTTATGAAACTATCAGAACATGAATCACCCCACAAGGTGAAACTTGGAGATGACTACCAGTATTCAATAAAATGTAGTGGGGAATCCTCATATAAGCTAGACTCTGGAAAGTCTATGATGATGAAGGATGTATTGTTTGTACCAGGAATTAAGAAGAACCTCCTCTCCATATCTGCATTGGATGCAAAAGGCATGAGGGTTTCATTTATAGATGGCCAAGTTCTGATGTGGCCAAAGGGAAAGACTATTGATGATGCAGTAGTGATTGGGGAACAAGAGGGAAGTCTATACAAATTGAAGAGCCAACAAGAACATGCTTTGGTTCATGACTCAGTAGAACGAAATGAACTTTGGCATAGAAGGCTTGCACATGTGCATTATAGAGCACTACCACTTGCAAGAAAATATGTTGAAGGTCTTCCAGAAATTCAGGAAAAACATGATGGTGTCTGCAAAGGATGTGCGAAAGGAAAGAACACAAAGAAGAAATTTCGAAGTAGTGAGAGTAAGGCAAAAGGAATCTTGGAAATCATCCACTCCGATGTATGCGGTCCGATGTCATCTAGTTTATTAAGAGGGTATGTATGCTATGTTTCATTTATTTATGATTTTGCTAGGAACACATGGATATACTTCTTGAAGAACAAAGATGAAGTATTTAGCAAGTTCAAGGAATTGAAAGCCTTGATTGAGAACCATATAGAAAAGAAGATCAAAACCTTTCGATCAGATAATGGTGGAGAATTCACATCAAATTAATTCAAAGCATTATGCAAATATTCAAGGATTAAGAGGGATTTAACTACTCCATATAATCCAAAACAGAATGGGGTTGCAGAAAGGAAGAATAGAATGATCATGGAAGCTGCAAGGGCCATGCTTCATGACCAAGATATTCTCATGCATCTATGGGTAGAAGCTGCCAGAATAGTGGTGTATGTACAGAACCGTACTCCACACAGAGTACTTGAGAATAAGCCACCTGAAAAAGTCTTTTCCGGCAAGAAACCATAAGTCAACCATCTCAGAATATTCGGCTATCCAATGTACATACACATTCCGAAAGAAAAGAGGACAAAGTTAGATCCTTCAGGAAGGAAGGGTATATTTGTGGGATACTCTGAAAGCTCGAATGCTTACAAAATATACTTCCCAGGATTCAAGAATTTCGACATCAGTAGGCACGTAACATTTTACGAAGACTCAGCTTGCAATAATTCCAGAAAGAGACCTACTGAAGAACCTGAAGAAATAGAAGTACCCAGAATTCATGACACAACCATGAACGAAGAAATTCAAGAAGAAGATCAAGAAATAGAAGAACCTCAAGAACCTATAGATCCACATCAGGAGAAGAATCCCCACAAGAGGAAACCTGCGTGCATACGAGAAGCTATCCAAGGTGCAGAAAGAGATGGGGCTCTAGAAGAAAATCACAGAGAAAGGAAAAGAACCAGGTCCTGTTTCGATTATGTATCCTTATTATGTGTCTTCATCGATAAATAACCTTCCAACTATGAAGAAGCGGAAAAAAGGAAAGAATGGAAGGATTCTATGATCGAAGAGTATCAATCGATCATGAAGAATGATGTCTAGGATTTTGGCCCTAGACCAAAGGGGAAGTCTATTGTAACTTCCAAATGGATCTACAAGATCAAGCATGCTGCAGACGGAAGCATAGAAAAATACAAAGCAATATTTGTGGCTTGTGGCGTCTCCCAGAAAGAAGGAATAGATTATGAAGAAACTATTGCACCTGTAGCTAGATACACTTCCATCAGATCAGTACTTTCTCTGGCTGTAGTGATGAAATAGAAGATACAGCAGATGGATGTCAAGACTGCTTTCTTGAATGGTGTAGTGGAAGAGGAAGTGTATGTGGAGTAGGCACTCAGTTTTGAGACACATGACAAGGAGACTCATGTGTGTAAATTGAAGAAATCCCTGTACGGTTTGAAACAGACACCCAAGACATGGTACAACAGAATTGATAGCTTCCTATCTAGTTTGGGATTTTACCAAAAGTAAAGTAGATTCCAACCTTTAATACAAGGTTGAAGATGGGAACCCAGTGATACTCCTGTTGTATGTAGATGATATATTTGTAACAGGTATGGATGGGTTGATTGCTGATACAAAGAGGAAGCTTGCTGGCAAGTTCGAAATGAAGGACTTGGGTATGATGCACTATTTTATAGGCATGGAAGTGTGGTAGAATGTGGATGGAATATCCCTCGGACAAGGGAAGTATGCAGTAGAGATCATGAAGATGTTGAGGACAATGGACTGCAAGGACATGAACACACCCATGGCATCGAATATGAAGCTTCTAAGTGATGCTTCATTAGAGACGGTTGATGCTACGATGTATTGTCAGATGATTGGGTCCTTGATGTACCTGACGAATATGAGACTAGATTTTTGCTTTACTGTGAACACCTTGAGAGAGTTCCTGACGGATCCGAGACATGTTCACTTGATTGCTGCAAAGCATATTCTGAGGTACCTAAAGGGTACAATTGATTATGGGCTCAAGTATAAGGCTGATCAGAAGATTAACCTAGAAGGTTATGTTGATTAAGATTGGGCAGGCAGTGCCATCGATAGAAAGAGCACTTCAAGGTGCTACTTCAATATGGGATCAGGTATGATCTCTTGGTTTAGCAGGGAACAGTCTTGCATGGCACTGAGTATAGCTAAAGAAGAGTATGTCGTAGCTTGTTCAACTAGTTGTGAGGCAGTATGGCTGAGGAAGCTATTGTCTGATTTATTTGATCTCTAGTTGGATGCTACTTGTATATATCGCGACAACCAAAATTGTGTGAAGTTGTTTGAGAACCCAGTGTTCCATGAAAAGTTGAAGCATATCGAGATCAAATATCACTATATCAGGGATATGGTGCAAAGAGGAGTAGTGAAGCTCCAGTATGTTGCGACGGACGAATAGATAGCTGATGTGTTGACTAAGCCATTGGACACAGTGAAGTTTGAGTACTTCAGGGAGAAGCTTGGTGTTCTTGAGATCGAGGTTCCCTCCAAGGGGAAGTGATGAGTCCTTCAACCATTCTGACATGGTGAGAGGATTGGTTCCTTCCATGGTTAGATGTAAGTGTTGAGCCATTTTGAGGTGACTATGGGATGTGTTCCCACATGATTAGATATAAGTGCTAAAGGCCATTCTCTAGGGGAATGGAGGCACCTGGTCAGTTACCAAGAATACTCAACCTGGAACAGAGGGCCATTCTGATGTGACCGTGGGTGTCTTCCCACATGATCAGATGTAAGTGTAGAGCCATTCTAATGTGACTGTGGGATGTGTTCCCACATGATCAGATGTAAGTGCAGGGCCATTCTGAGGTGACTGTGGAATGTGTTCCCACATGATTAGATGTAAGTGTAGAGCCATTCTAATGTGACTATGGGATTTTTCCCCACATGATTAGATGTAAGTGTAGATCCATTCAAAGGAGAATGTGGGATGTGTTCCCATGTGATCAGATATAAGTGATGAGCCCTTCTAGCATGGATGTGGGATGTGTTCTCCACATGGCTGGATATAAGTGCTGATCCCTTCTAACATGGTTCTTGGATGTGTTCCTCCCATGGTCAGATATAAGTGCTAATCCCTTCTGACATGGTTCTTGGATGTGTTCCTCCCATGACCAAATATAAGTGTTGAGCCTTTTTTATATGGTTCTTAGATGTGTTCCTCCCATGATCGGATGTGAGTGTTGAGCCTTTCTGGTATGGTTCTTAGATGTGTTCCTCCCATGATCAGATGTGTGTGTTGGGCATTTATGACATGGTTCTTGGTCGTGTTCCTCCCATGGTTAGATGTGAGTGCTGGGCATGCCTTTCTAACATGGTTGTTGGATGTGTTCCTCTCATGTTCATATGTAAGTGTTGGGTGGGACATTCTGACTTAGGGTTAGATATAAACGCTGAAGAAGACCTACATGGAGGCTAGGCCTGCAACCATCATGAAAAAGGGATGGCTCTGTAGAACTTCCTATGATGAGAAGAATCGAGAGATATCACCAGTGATGATGACCCAGTGATGATCCAGATCGAGTGATGATCCAGATCTAGTGATGATGGTCCAGTAGTGATGATCCATATTGGGTGATGATCCAAATCTAGTGATGATGATCCAGCAGTGATGATCTAGATCGAGTGATGATGATCTAGCAGTGATGATCCAGATTGAGTGATGATCCAGATCCAGTAATGAAGATGACTTGAAGATGAACATGACTTGAAGATGAAGATGATGAGAACTCAATGATGATCCAGTGAATACAGAGAAGAAGACCTGTGCTGATAAATTGTGTCAAGAGAATACCTTCCTAGTTAAGAGGGAGTGTTGATGTACTTGTAACTTTGGAATGTATTCACTTGTATATTTTATGTATTGTACCTTGATGTTTATTCTGGGAAGTATCTGTAATGTAATTGATTCATGTCGTGCCCTGATGTTCCTATCGGTAGATTCAATAATGTAAACAAGTCATGTAAAGTCATAGAGAGTAACCCTTCCTATTGATCAAGGGTTAAAGTCCCCACAGTTGTGGGGCCCTAGGGTTATTAGACTCTCCTAGAGAAGTTGGCCCTAGTGAGTTATTGTCAAGTCGAGAATTAGTATAAATAGAGAGTGAGTCTCTCTATTATCACACATTCACTCACACTCAGTTGTAGCATATAGCTAAGAGAGAAGAAGTAGCTGGGACAAGAGAGAGAAAGACTACTGCTGTCAGGAGATCATCTTATTGTTTTTGGGGTTTTACTTTCGGTGCTGATTCTATCTCTAAGGAGGTTGCAGGGTTTTCTCCTTTATGGTTTCCCCAAGGAAAATCTTTGTGTCTATTGTCTCTTGTGTTTGATTGTTGTGCTTGTTATTCTATCGGTTAAAGATCCTAAGATAATGCTAGCTTGAATGATAAAAATCTAACAAAAGGAAGCAGAATGGACAGGTGTATGGTATTCAAAATAATCCCATGCCACATAAATAAATCCAAAGGTTTATTATAAGAGAGTCGAAATTCTAGAACAAAAAATATATATCAAAAGGATATACTGAGGACATAATCAGTAAAATGATGGGATTTCTCAAAAGGTTCTTCTCCGTCTGTGAGCTAAAACAAATTATCACTCAGAAAAAAAGACACTATGGATGGAATAACCTAAATCAAATCTCAAATATAAAAGGATCAATCAAGGAAGACTCAAAAGACAAAAGTCTTAAGCATCAAAGAATGAAAAAGGCATGGGAATGAGGAACAAAATAATGCACCTGTCTAACTATGCCACGATCCTGTGGTGTCATATATGACAGTAACAAAAAACATAGGAAAAAAAACTTCACATTCTGGCCCCAAAAGAGTTATTGGGACTTTTAAACCTAGTTACCATACCCCAAGGGACTAAAATCAATGAGATGTTCTAGATCTTACATTCCTGGAAAAATCTAGATTCTTAAATAATCTTGGAAAAGACTGAGATAAGATACTCTAATGAAATTCCATGAAGTAGTTTGTGTTTTGAAAGATAGTTTTCTCAGAGATTTGTGTTCACCAACCAGTCGCCAATTGTTGTTGATGCAATCACTCCCCAAAATTTTGATGATTTTTGGGTCCCTCCTTAGAATTCTAGCTTTGGATTTCTTTGCCCCTTAAAATTTAGTTTCCATGAATTAATTTTTATTTTGGACGAAGTTTGAAAAGTTTTGCTTCAAGTTAAAACTTATCCTTTTCCCGGTGTGTCGAAAGTTTTTTTGGATTCTTGCCGACATAGCGGAAAAAACCTGACTTCCATCCCGATGCTTTCCAGCCGATTTCACATTGTGTCAGAAAATTTTTGAGTTCCTAGCCGACGGTTGCAGATAGGTTCAATTTTCGGAGCCAATACGATCAGTGGAATTCTGCATTTGAAACTGACGGTTTTTCGGTGGGTCCTTTCACCATACTCTAGACGATTGTTGCGGCTAGATCTTCCTTTCATCTCCAAAGTTTCGGTTCGGCTTAGGATTTCATTGTCGGTCAGATATCTATTTGCAAGTAAGCCGACAATCCTTTGGTCGAGAGTTTTCGGTAAATTTCTCCAACAGTGTCGGTATTCGTTTGATTTTCTTACCAATAAAGGTGGAAAAGTTTATGGCTTGTAGCCAAACTTTCATGGCTGCAACGTCAGATGAGTTGTGCCGATGTCATTTTGCGGTTGGTTTTCAAAAAGCAAGTCGACAATTGCAGAAAAATATTTAGGTTTGAGCTGACACTACAGGAAGGTGCTCATTTTTCCCTCGCCGATGTAGTGAAGTGCCGATGAGTTTCGAACTTGGGCACAAAAAGACGTTTTTTTCCTGTGTGTTTTAAATTCCCCAATGACCTCATTAAATGCGTGTTTTTTTTCTATATATAGCCTTGGGGGTTTTTTGTTACCGGTGTTACGGTCTTCCACTTGGAGTCTACGCAGCGTTTGAGCCAGAAATTTCACCAACCTTCGAGCCACCTTTTTCTAGGTAGCCTTCATTCCTTGTTGTGATTTCATTTTTGGTAAAATGGTGTTGAGGATTTCATTGTTGTGATTTCATTTTTGTTAAAATGGTGTTGGGTTTTATTTTTCAAGGCTAGGGTTTTTCTTCTCTCCACCATGGTTTTAAAGCCATCCATCAGCCTCATAGAGATTTAGTTGTCCCAGCCTCCCTATTTTTTGTTTTAACCTAATTTTTCACCAGTCATAGTTGTTCTCCTGCTCCAAGCCATTTTTGGCCTCTATCGCTCTGGCCCTGGCCATGGATAGCTCAAAACCCTGGTGTGTTGATGATAAGACTAGGGTGGGTCAATATTTTACCCAAATTTTCCTCACCTGGTTCATAGTTGTTTGCAGCGATAGGGGGGTTAGACTAGGGCGGGTCGAGATTTTCCCTTGCTTTTCCTCACCTGGTTCATAGTCATTTGCGGTGATAGGGGGATTAGAGAACCCAGAAGGTCACTGTTGGCTTTTGGGTTCCAACCTAGGGTTTCTTCAAGAAGCATTTTTCCCTTTGTGGCCGTTGCTGTTGTTTTGGAAGTTTAGAAGTCGATTTAGATGGTTGGAGTTATCACTGTCTCCCTAGATTGGTTTTTTCTCGTGGTTAATAAGGTTAATGAAGGGAGGTTTTGCGCTAGTTTGAGGGCAATTTTTGGTGATTCTTATAGCATCAGATGATTTAAGGTTGCAGCTCCCAAAGCTATAGATAGAACCCACATTTGAACTGATCATTTCTTTTCGGTTTTAACCTTGCCTCGAAGTTGTTTTTATGATGGATGACCTGGTAAAGATGATATTAGCTATTTCTCCATGGATGCAGGGGAAATATGATTTGTTAAACCTTTCTTGTATATCTTATGATTTTACAGTAGTTTTTTTTTTTCGTTTTCATGAATGCATGGGTTTAACCACATGGACACTAAGTTATTTGTTGATGTGTTTTGTCATAGCCACAATACCCACAAAGTACCATGCCAAAGAAAGGAAAGAAGAAAGCCAAGGATGCAGAGGAGGAGTTAGATTTGGAAATCATGCCAAGAATAGAGAAAATATATGAAGATACCAAGGCTGTAACTAGAGCTAAACCATAGTTCAAATGGGGACAAATATACCCCATGATCAAGGATCAGAAGGTCCTTGATGCAAGCTTGGAAGATATTCCCCTATATGAAAACATCTTAAGGTCTAGGATTACAAAGGTATCCACATGACCTAAACTATTTACCTGTTTCGAGGGGATTGGTTGGATTTTACCTAAAGCGGACGTAAATGATATGATCATATACAATGTCGAAGGAAAGGGTTTTGCCTCTTTCACTCCTGCTTACATATCCAAATCATGCAATCTACCAGTTCCAGAAATCGGCATGATAGAGGACTGGATAAATAGTCTGAGTTTAGACTATATTGAATGCACAAAGCTAATGATGATAGCAGGAAATCCATTTTGACAAAGATCCTCTAGCGAATATGAAACTTCCAACTTGTGCACTCCTCATAGACTTGAAGCACTGATGCTCAATAGAATCTTCGGTAGGGCCAATGGAAATTTATATAAGATAGTAGTTCCCACTAATGTATCATGTGACTATGCATGACACTATATTCAATTGGGCAGATATTATTTCCAACAGTTTGTCTTCTTGCATGAGTGATGCACTTAGAGGACTACTCGAGAGAAAATATGAATTCTACATGGGATCATAGCTAATTGATTGCATTTTGTGTCGTTACCCATTCCTGAAATGGAACTACAGTTGGAATAATGCTAGGAATCCCGTTTACACAACATATCAGATATTATGGGCCCATAAGTATCATAGTTTCTATAATCTTATTTGTGAGGAACTTGTGATGCCAATTTACCAGTTGATATTTCTTGAAGAATGCAAGTGCATGTCTGAGGAGCACTTGAGGTGATAAATTAACATGGAGACTATTTTTTCTCTGAAGAAGGAACCTATCTGAGGATGTATGGGGGTACTAGAGCCTCGCCATTGCTTCCTAAGTATGCCACTGATTACATCATGCATAAGGAAGTAGAAAGACAATTGTTTTTGGATGGATTTGAGAAATTTTTGTTTGACATAAAGAAAGTAGTCTACCCACCCATGCCTTTCTATGTTGGCAGCTACAGGTTTTTGAAAGTCAAAAGCACACCATATTTTGTGAAGGACCTAGAATATTTTTACTTTGGTGACAAAATTTTTCATAGGATCGATTCCCGAGGCAAATTTGCTGCACAGTGTGCACTCGTGAAGGCAAAATTCGAATACTCTGACTACTTGGATAAGAATGAAGAAATTTTCAAGAATGCATGTAATAGGAATCCTTTAAATAAGTGGTTCAGGAAAAAGAGTATAACAAAATGGGGAAAAGGTAGTAGCAGTAGCACTATCGAGTAGTAGAAACTAAAAGAAGAAGCTGCTAGGAAGAAGGAAGAAGAAACCCGAAGGTTAGTGGAGGAAGCCGAGAAATTAGTAGATGAGGAAGCCCGAAGGAAAAAGGAAGAGGAAGAACAAAGTCAAAGATAATAAGAACAAAGGAAAAGTGAAGCAGAGGAGAGGAGGAAAAAAGAATTAGCTGAAAAAGAGAGAGAGGAAGATAATGCAACAGGAGAACTGAGGAGAAAAGAGCAAGAGGAGCAAGATATAGATAATCAGGAAAGGGATGCTGCGCAAGACAATCTCGAAGATACTCCTACCTTAGGAGACATAATAATAGAAGGTTATATCCCTTTTTTAGACTTAGGGATAGTACCTTTCAACCCGTCCAAGCAACATGTGGTTAGATCCCTAGATAAGGTTGTTTTTGACCCTAAAAGGAAAGCCATTATTCGGAGGGTCAAAAATAAGTTAAAGGTAGGCGCCCAACCTGAGTTGACTACAATTATGGAAAGACCAGTCATGAAATGTATCGATGAAGATCCACAAATGATGGCCTCAATTCATGTAGCAGTTGCTCAAGAAAATGCTTATAATGTGGATAAATTGAAAAAAAATGTAGACCAATACAAGGAGAATATGGTGAGACTCAAGGACACTTTGATGAAAGAAAGGGGGGAAGGATGAGAAATGAAGAAAAAACATGAGGCTACCATTTTAGAGTTCAAGAGGCTCCAGGAGGCTTACCAGGTCTTAGAATTGGAAAGGAGGCCTTGGTACTATCAAATACCATTATTGATGGAGAAAATAAAAAAATATAGGGTAAAATTTCAGGGCTAGAGGCACAAATGGTCATAGCTGATAAACAAGCAGACGAGTTAAAGGCTCAAGTTGTTGAGTTGGAGGCACAAAATAGTTCCTTGGAGATTCAACTCAAGAAAACAAATGAGTGGCAAATTGATATCACCCCTCTTCAAGAGCATGCCCTCCTGATCAGAAGAAAAATATATCAAGTACAATTAAAGCTTGCAGATGAGGTTCACAAGATTAAACGGGTAGAAACCATACTGCAAGAGATGTCAGTGGTATCAACCGATTTCAGGACAAGAACACTAGAGATTGGAGAAATTATTCAAGGGCAACTGGCCTGGATAGAAACTAATGTAGCATGGTTGACACATCTGCCACAAAAGACTCTTGAGAAACTGAAGATCGAGTTCGAACTCATGGATTTCAGCAGCAAGCCTGCTGCAAGATTAACTGTTGGTGTCGAAAAAACATTGGAGAAATGTGTGGATTTTTATAAGAGGGTGCTCACAACACACAATAAATTCCAAATCTCTGTGGAAAAATGAATTCAGGGTTTTCCTGAACATGAGGAACATTTGAAATACCTACAAGATAGGTTGCAAAAGGATGAGCTTAGGATGCAACATGTTAAAGGAATTACTGAGAAAGAGGTAAAGAGTTTGGTTGCACAAGCCACAGTCAATAATTTCCTTCTTGAAGACCAACTCAGGTTAATCCCCCCCAGAGCAGCAGAGATAAAGTTGCAATTATCCATACATGAAGTAACGGTCATATTGTCAGAGCCTATGGACTTCAAGACCATTGCTGCATATGCTGCTGTATGGAAGGATTTCAGTGGATGGTTAGCTGGGCCCTCCTAAGTTTTCGATTATGTGCATGTGGCACTTTTTGTGGATTATCTCTTTTTATTTTTATATTTTAGTGCAAGCCAGTAGAAGATAAAATTTTGTAATCAAAGATTCAAGGAAGCCTAAAAGGCTAGGGTAACTTAAAAGTCACTTGTAAAATGTATAAATAGGGGGTCGAATAGATATTAAATGGGACTTTTTCTAGTGCACACATGCAGAAGATATTTGTATGAGAACTACTTCTTTTATGAATAAAGAGAACCAAATTTTGCTGGAGGAAGGACTGTACAAGTTTTCAAATGGATTATGTGGATTGCTGAATGTCGAACTATTTCTGTTTTATCTTGCTACGTAATTGTGAGATCATTCCAACCTGTTGAATTATTTCTACAGTTTATGAATGATGTTATTTTTTTTGTTAGAAATCTCATGCAAATGAATGAGTAATGAATGTGTTAAAAAAATGGAGCTACCTTTGTTTATCTTTTATTGCTATAATTATGTTAGTAGAATGTGAACACCTACCTGTAGGATTCCACTAGCCCTTTTACAGTACATTACTCAATTAATTAATCTTTTATCCCCTGGGGATAGGTTAGTTAGAGTAGAATAGAATAGATTAGATGTTTCTTTTTCTTTTGTAGAAGTGTTCGTGAGGCAAGAGTGGTAAGACGGGAGGTAAGAACTTGCGCATCTATAGTGAGGCTTTTACTCCCTGGTCACTTGCATTTAGTTTAGGCACTTGCATTTCATCCCTAAATATAAAATTTCATAAATGGTCGATCGGGATGCAACCAATAAGACATAATTAAAACGTTCTTTTATTTCTACTGTATCCGGACCACTAACCAGATACTGTATTGGGAAGGGTTATTGGGGAGATTCCCTAATGTTGGTACCTGGGATTTTTCCAGGCATCAACAGATCCATAAAAGGATGCACGGGAATATTATAGTTTGGTATACCTTGAGAATGAGGTGCTACATAACCATAATTATAGGATTGATAAAAAGGTTCACCCCTGGATACATAAGGAGGCACATAACCTTCCAACACAACAACATTGACTAACGAGGGAATAACATGGTTAGAGGAACCACCCTGTCCCAAAGGACCATGTGGGTTATGAGGATGATGTGTCATAAGAAAGGAATTTGGTGGAACAGGTGCAATGGACGATGGAATGTAAGATGTGCCTCCAATGTTCACATGTCTAGGGTCACCTCCATGAGTGTGAACACCGATGTTATGATCAGATGAAGGGTATGAAAATCCTCCCAAAAATGGAATAAAAGGTGCGATATGACCACTACCAAATCTATTAGCATTTAAAGGGATGGGAGTGTCCTCAGGCACAACACCAAGATCTATACCAGGATCTACGACAAATGATGGAAAATTATCAGTAAGTTCTGATATGCCAAGTCTAAAGGGCCCCATGCTAGAGGGAACATGATGAGTCTCACTACTTGAACTTCCCGAGGAAGACCTCTGATAAAAAGATGCAAAATACGATAGATGGGGTCATGAATTGTAGGAAGTACTAACTCCATGAGGGTCGCTGTTAACTGGAGTCCTAGGTCTCACAATGGTCGCATTCCCCATCACATAGGATGGAGAAGGAGGAATCTCTGTGTTATCAAATGTAGTACTCATGATGAGAATGGTGTGTGAATCATAGTGTATAAAATCTCACCTAGAATTTCTAGTACTCTTCAAAGGAGGAGGAGGAGGTCCACAAGGAAAAATCCCTGTTAAATGTTGAGATCAGCGGAGTGCCAAAACTCAATCCATGATGACTCCACAAAAATAACAAGACTCAACTAACTATGATCCCTAGAGCAAGCTAGCGCACAAAGAGAAAACCCCTAAGAAAATATAATTCATATGAAAACAAGCCAAGAGGGACGATAAGTGAGCTCCCAAATGAAGTAGGTATGTCTTTCCTAGGAGAGGTATAAGACTCCCATACACTACAAGTGGAGGTGTGTAACCAATTATAGTGGACCTCAACTTCAACGAATATAGCGACTGTGTTGTCTGACCCCTACCTAGCCATGACACTCACAGAATAACCTCTGCAAGTACCCCTTGTGATACCTAGGTAAGGCAACTAAGATCACCCCAATATAAACAATGATCAAATAGACACTTCATATGGGTGGGGTAACAAATATCGAAGCTCAAAAGCACCAAAGGTACCTCAAAATCCCCCAGATACAAATAAGATCCTGGAAATATCTTTGGTGCTGCACATAGAGTGGAAAGGGGCTATCCCCACCACACACATGTATGCTGCCTTATGCTTAACTCCTGTGTAAGGAGAGCCTCCTGAGAACACCTATTATATCAAGGATTTCTCTTCTCACACAGACAAACACCTAATTTTTTTTCATATTCATGGAAACATTTACTCACGTCACCCTATTCCAAGACTCTACAACCTAAGCTTGTTGGTGCACCTCTATCAAATAAAAATCTGTAATAAATTTATGTTAAGCTCTAATTTTAAGGGATGTGATTAATCAAGGGTAATGAACATGCAAATAGCGATATTATGACTCATCAGTGAAATAAATATGCATACCGAACAAATGATGCTAAGTGCAATATGTCTTTCAATATGAAGAACGTGTATGCCACTACATGAAAGCATAAATTTCTCTTCAAATTCCAATGCAATATTTCCTATATGAAATCCTAAACACTATTTCATCTAAGAAAACCTAATGCAAGTACCACTTCCATGCAAATGCATAATGCAAAACATGCCAAAAATAAAATATTTTTGTTTTTTTTAATTATGAATGATATGAAAATGCAACAAATAAACTCTATAAACTCCCAGACCCTACAACAAGTATACAAAATCCAAGCAAGACACTAAGACCAAGAGGTCTAATGCACTAATACCAAATAAAAAAGGAGATGAATGAAAATAACAACTTTAAAATAAAAGAAAATAAATGGAAGTCACTGGTCAATACAGAAGCAGTAAACAAGCATCACAGGCACCCAAGAAGGCTCAACAAAACTCACAACCCACCCAACATCTCACAAACATCAATATCTCACTCACAAAGAGGGATATACATGACTGCTCACATAAAACCCATGTGTATATGCGACAGTAAGTACTACAACCCACGTGTATACGCGACTGTTACCTCTATGAGCCACGTACAACAAGAGAAAGATGGTAAAAAGGTAGGCTAAGACTCAAATTAATTCAAAATAATACCAATGGGATAACACACTCCTAAACATGACACATAAACACATAGTAGTAGAGATAAAATCATGTACATCATGCACCCAAACCCCAACAAAAAGGAAATTCCCCAATGGAGTAGCCAATTCCGTTACAAAGAAAATTTCCTACGGCTTGGCATGGACCACAGCAGACAATATGGCACCAGAAATCAATCCACTTCCAATATGATAAAGAGATAAATAATTCTAATAATAAAGGATGAGAAGCATACCTTGTTCCAGACGTTTGTAGTATATCCCTGTTGAGATTTCAATCACACTTGCACCTACATTTCATTCTCAACAACAATGAAACATACAAGCCTAATAGATATTAAGTGTTAGAACCTACTCTAGCATATACAAATCCGATATATAATCAAAGTAACTACATCTATGGATAAAAATATTCATAGTTACACATGTAATGGATGAGAAATGGATATTTCTATTAAATTTAAACATAGATATAAGTCACAAACTTTGTCAGCACCTCGTCGAAATCAAGAAACCGAGTCCTCCACCACTTCAATCCTCCATATCAATGGAAATATCACAAGAGAATAACAATATTGGGAAGAGAATCAATGGTTGCTCAAAGGATAAAGGGATGCAAACTCAAGTATGCAAGAATGCGACACAAATAGTTCATTTTCTCTCACAAGTTCTCCTCCTCTAATGCATCCAAGTAGCTCAATATATAGCCCTTCAATAGGAAGTGAAGGGTCAAGTTGGAGCGTTTCTAGGCATATGGAAGGGAAATAGTCAAGTTATTCGTTACTTGATGAGGAAAAATCCAAATATTTTATTTTTGAGCATCTTTCCCAATGTATGCAGGTCATATTGGAGCAAGTTGCATGTACACGCGCTCTGTAAGCTGGTGACCTACGTATACCAATAAATAAGACTTTTTAAGGGATTTTTCGAATCATCAAATTTATATTGAGAAAAGGGGGGTACACAGAGTTTGCACAGGGATAGGTAAGGACATAAAAACATGATCTACCAAGTATGGTAAAATCAGCTATAACAGTAACATTAAGGTTTAACTTTGTGTGCTTCTAACCCGTCCATTCCAATGAGAATGTCATATGAACCAAGTGGGAAAATATTAATATTTGCATAGGTGATTAGTCCATCCATCTCTAATGGACATTTATCCACCATTTCACTAAGTTTCCTCTTGGTTCCTGTGGCTAATTGGACCAACCATGGTTTACTATTCTTGTTTTTTTTTAAAGCACAAACCTCAACAATTTTAGGAGTGGTATAATTGTGATTAGATGCAGGGTCAATTAAAATAGAAATAGATTGCTTAATAATCTTACCTTCAACCTTAAACACACTGATTGATGGTTTGATTGGTGGTGCTCTAGTGTATCATAAATTCTAGGGATGGTCCTTGCCATGTGACCCACCGTTTCAACTTCTTGAATATTTTGAACTTGCTTTGCACTCCCATTTTGATGTGGAAAGTTTCTAAGAAAATTATAAATTACACAAATAAAGACAATGGTATTATTACTATGGCAGATTAGGATGATTTTCTTGATGTTGTGAGCAGAGATTAAATCCTATTCATTTAGAGGTATCATTTACTAGTCAAAATGGTCTAAGTTTAAACGAAAGGAGATAGGGATGAAATTCTATGAGGTCTTCTAGTGAAACTTCAAGTAATGGTAATAATGGAAAGTTTCAAGCTGGTCCTCATAATATTTTTTCTCCTTCAATGCCTTCCTTTTCTATAGAGTCCCCAATTTCCATCATGGTCCTAAGAATCTTTTAGGTCCTTCAACATCCCCTATCTCCATAGACATTTCAGGTCCTTCCAAGATAGCATTTGGAATCTTTCATGAGGGAGTGAAATGTGATGGTTGCGAGATCAGTATCATTTAAGGTCCTTCCAAAATGTAAGTGATGTTAATAGATTGTATATGGATTTCTATTCAAATTAGTGTAATTTATAATTTAGAACTAATATATGGATATGCCTTTGTGGGAAGAATAACTACTATCTATGCCTTACTTGATTGCTTAATGATTCATGGGTAATGTCTCTATCAGAAGCATTTATATTCTATTTGTTTCTATAATTTCAATGTTCAATGTACATTTTAGTTTTACAACTTGCTGATGCAACATAGCCCCTTCCTAGTCTAGGAGTTAAATAAGTTATAATTTTTGTTTATAGTCCTTAGCAGGAGGAATGTAAAATCGATCACCAGGAAAGAATTAGTTTTATCTTGTTAAAGATGATATTATTTGTAGTGGACCTCAAATATTATCTCTAGGGACTCATTTTACTAATATATGGAGATTGCACAATACTGGTACATGACAATGGCTTCATCACACCTAGCTAGTAAAATGTGTGGGTAGTGATTTTGGAATTGGAAATGAGGTTAAACTAGAGGTTAGTGGAATATATGTTCCCTTTTTCTCCGAGTAATATGCATTTACCTTTGTATGATGATGTAGTTCTATAATATACATGGATGATTTTGGCAAGCCTTTAAAGTATATTCTTGGATGTGATATCTTTGAGGGATGTATAATATAGATTCCGGAGCAAGGTTTTCCATGGATGATGATTTTGATGTTGTAATCCATTTTATCACCCCTATGCACCCTAGATAATGTTTATCATGATATCATTTGATGGCACATTCAGGTCCAAAGTTTGGGCTAACATTGTCAGTTTCTATTAAGGTACAATCATATGTACCTGAATAACCAATGTTTAAAAAAAATGACTTATATCCATCTTATTTGTACCTGTGTATTTTTTAACCTTGTAGATGCTTAATAGGCATAGGTTAAGGGAAATTATTTGTATAATTCTACTACCTAAAATGAAATAATGCACCCTCTTAAGAGAATTCTACTACCTAAAATGAAATAAACAATTTCATTAATTAAGAAATGTCAAAGAGAAATACCTAACTAGGAAAAACAAAGAGAAATACCTAACTGGGAAAATCAAAGGATTAGACTAAGAGGTTAATAACCAATAGAAATCAATAAATACTTAAAGGATTGTACTTAACCTATGCCTATTAAGCATCTACAAGGTTAAAAAATACACAGGTACAAATAAGATGGATATAAGTTAGTTTTTTTAAACATTGGTTATTCAGGTACATATCATTGTACCTTAATAGAAACTGACAATTTTAGCCCAAACTTTGGACCTGAATGTGCCATCAAATTCTATCATGATAAACATTATCTAGGGTGCATAGGGGTGATAAAATGGATTACAACATCAAAATCATCATCCATGGAAAACCTTGCTCTGGAATCTATATTATACATCCCTCAAAGATATCACATCCAAGAATATACTTTAAAGGCTTTCCAAAATCATCCATATATATTATAGAACTACATCATCATACAAAGGTAAATGCATATTATTCGGAGAAAAAGGGAACATATATTCCACTAACCTCTAGTTTAACTTCATTTCCAATTCCAAAATCACTACCCGCACATTTTACTAGCTAGGTGTGATGAAGCCATGGTCATGTACCAGTTTTGTGCAATCTCCATATATTAGTAAAATGAGTCCCTAGAGATAATATTTGAGGTCCACTACAAATAATATCATCTTTAACAAGACAAAACTAATTCTTTCCTGGTGATCGATTTTACATTCCTCTTGCTAAGGACTATAAACAAAAATTATAACTTATTTAACTCCATGACTAGGAAGGGGCTATGTTGCATCAGCAAGTTGTAAAACTGCAATGTACATTGAACATCGAAATTATAGAAACAAATAGAATATAAATGCTTTTGATAGAGACATTACCCATGAATCATTAAGCAATCAAGTAAGGCATAGATAGTGGTTATTCTTCCCACAAAGGCATATCCATATATTAGTTCTAAATTATAAATTACACTAATTTGAATAGAAATCCATATACAATCTATTAACATCACTTACATTTTGCAAGGACCTTAAATGATACTCATCTCGCAACCATCACATTTCACTCCCTCATGAAAGATTCCAAATGCTATCTTGGAAGGACCTGAAATGTCTATGGAGATAGCGGATGTTGAAGGACCTAAAAGATTCTTAGGACCATGATGGCAATTGGGGACTATAGAGAAAGGGGACTCTATAGAAAAGGAAGGCGTTGAGCAAATGATGGCAAATATTTAATTCCCTACGTTGTGCAAATTTTGGCAAATCTAGTCTAGACCATTGATACATAGCCATGTGGTGTTCATGAGATAAGAAAAGGCTCTGTTGAATCCATAATCTTACCATATGGTAGTCTATGACATATTGAGTGAAAACAAGGATAGGGTAGTATGATTTGTTTCTAGACCTTGCAGCGCCCACTTGCTAGTTGTTTTGAATACCCTAACAAAGTGTTGCTTCTTTTTTGATATGATAAACAAAATCTGTTTTTAAAAATGATTCATTCATAGACATGTGTATTTATTTATGGTGACCTTTATTTGGCCCTCAATATTTTGTTATGGGATTATCTAGAGACATTTGAACTTTTATTAGAAAATACCTTTCCGACACTAGAAAATGGAAGATGATCAAAGCCCCCCTTCCTAGAATGATAATCTCTTAAACTGTACCATGGTACTTATGGTTTTTATTGTTTAATGATTCCATTGAAATGATTTAGAATATGTGCACATTATTCTGACATTTTAGATGGATAGAAGCATTTCTTTTTTTTGCTTTGTTTTTCTATTGCATTGTTTGTAATTTCATCTTTCCTGTTTGTTAATCTCACCTGCTTCTATTGGTTTGGGTCTTAACTTCACAATCACACAATTATGATTATATAGATAAAACACTTTTAGATATTCGATGTCCTGCATAATGCATAATCTCACAAATATAGAGTGAGACATCAATACATAAGCATGTGAAGTTCACAGGATTAGTAAGTTACACTAGTACAAAATGAGAGATAAGGGACCAGGTGACCAAAAAAATTGGTCACCATGGTTTTTTCAAGGTATAAATGACCAAAATTGAGAAATTTTAAGTGAGCTAACTAAAAACGACCAGGATAAATGACCAAGTTGGTCATGGGATAAGAACTAAACTAAAAATGACCAAGACAAATGACCAATTTGGTCACATGATAAGATTTAAAGTAAAAACGACCACATAACAATTGGTCATTTATTTGGTCATTTTTTGTTGTGCCACTCCGACAATGGAAAATTACAATTTTGACAATAAATTTGTACAATTTACTAAATTTCAACACCGCAGATGGATTCTGAGACCCCCCAACATCCCTTTTAGGTGGTCTCTGAATCCATTAGCAGTGTTAAAATTTTTAGGGGGTTTCAGAATCCATCTACAGTGTTAAAATTTAGTAAATTTAATATTGTAGATGGATTCATATAATATCTAGTTCAATTTTGTAACTATGTAGTACAACAAATCATAACTCCAAAATATGGGACTAGAGTCGAAGAATTGGGAATATTTGTGGGGCCATGAATATCAATATAATATGAAAATGTTTCGACATCATAGTGAAAACCCTCACATGGCACAAAACCTTTAATTGAATAGTGACATGCAGGTTCCCCATTTCACATAATGCAAGAATTCCAATATAATATGATACATTAATGCATAGTGTCAATTAACTTTACATTTGCAATAAAATATTACATCGCGATCCTCATAGTGTACAATGTACAATTTTTACCTTTTATATTGTCAGTTCAAATCATAACTCCAAAATATGGGACTAGAGTCGAAGAATTGGGAATATTTGTGGGGCCATGAATATCAATATAATATGAAAATGTTTCGACATCATAGTGAAAACCCTCACATGGCACAAAACCTTTAATTGAATAGTGACATGCAGGTTCCCCATTTCACATAATGCAAGAATTCCAATATAATCTGATACATTAATGCATAGTGTGAATTAACTTTACATTTACAATAAAATATTACATCGCGAGCCTCATAGTGTACAATGTACAATTTTTACCTTTTATATTGTCAGTTCTTTTAGTATTTGGAGTGGCCTATAATATTACATTTTGAATCATAAATAATTAAGGCATAATACTAGCTATATTAGAGGTCTGACGTTGTGTCTTGGTCGACTTATGAGGGTGGGCATATTTTTTGGTAGTAACTTGTAAAATATGTTTGGTGAACTATCCATGATATAAATATAGACTAATTAATGTATTTGGTGATGAATCTATATTATAAATTAACATGGTTCAAATGAGAAAGCATGAGCCAGGAATCCATAAATACGACCAAGTAATTGATATCACGAGACACAACTTCCGTTAGAAACCCTATTATTGCATGATATTCGATAATGTTGTTGGTAGATGGACCTATGCAAACCGCTCCAGAACTAACTAAGTCGTTGGCTTAGGAATACAATAACCAGGCAGCTGAAGTGAGATTCAGGGTGTGGCATTAAGCACCATCAACAAAACCATGGAGGAGAGACATCTACATAATTTAAATCATAACATGGGATAAGCAACATCAGATAAGAACCCAAAACCATAATTAAAATAACAAAACCACACTTAAAAATTCAAATATACACATATATACAAGGCACTGATGCAAAGATATCCTACACATAGTACCTTTTTAGGTACAACCCATTGTGAGGCTTCTCGAATGGTATCCCATCATAGTCCACTAACTCATAGGCCCCCTGTTGGTGCTAGAAATTGTTCCTAGACTACCAGAAGAACAAGCTAACACAGTCTCAAAAAGAAAACAAAATGAAATTGGTTTTTTATGATTTTGGTTTAAAACTTTATCAACAAGGAGGTAAAAACATAAATAAGCTAACACATAACTAAATCAGGAACAATTTTGAATAACTGGGGATCAAACACATATGAATAAACCATAAACATTACACATAAAACACTGATTACATCCACAAGATACAAGCATTTGCATGTGTTAAAAACATTAAACAAGAAATGAAGTTGTATGTTGAGTAATCAGCCATATTATAAACAAAATCAGCATAGCAGGTAAAATGGCTTATCAGTATGTATATAATCAATAACATCAATCAAACTTACATAAGAGTTATCCGTATGAACTTGAGATACCACAGCTCTTGACCCTCTCCTTGAGTAAAAAATCGAACCCCAATTCCACTAAAATTTCCTCCTCTTATAATTTACAAACTAGAGTAGTTCCATAACTGTCTTTTAGGTCTATTCTGAGGAAGTTACAATAAGTAATTACAAACTAACTTCAAATCCCTAAAGACAAATTAACCGAAAATAACAAATCGGATTTGAGGAAATTTTGCGAATTTATGAAAATTTGGGTCTCAAAGACGCCTCCATATCTCTTGATATGGGACACCTGTGCAAAAAATCAGAGAGGTTTTTTTAAATGATTCTGGCATGAACAAAAACCTATTTTGGTTTTTAAAAATTCCCCTTAAATTGATTGGAATACGTGCTGAAAATTTGTGACAAAAACATGAAACTATTAAATAATTCAAACCTGGGAAAATAGGCCACAAAGATGAATTCAAATATCTCAAACGATAATAGCTGTTGTAAAAATGAGAGAGGTTTTTGTGAATGAGTCTGTTTTGGACACAAACCTCTTTTTTTTTCAAAATTCATTTCCATCACCTCGTAATACGATCCCAATGATAATGACAAAAATAGGAAAAATAGAGCCGCTACATGAATCCTTTTTCGAATATTTTTTTGAACAATGACTCAAAAACGAGGGTTAGATCATAAAGATAAAGCTTAGAATATATTTTAATGTAAGTTTTTTTAGAATTTAAATATATATAACCCCTAATAAGCCAAAGAAAAACTTTAAAATAAATAAAAGGAAATAAATCAAAACCATTATAATCATAAAATCAAACAAAAAGTATTTATCACTATGAAACTTCAAAACCAAACCACAAATGAAGAGTAATAGGAAATCAATATTTGAAAAATAGCACACATAGATTAGGAACAATATTCGGTCTTAACACCCCCTTTTCCAAGAATTTTCTAACAATATATGGACCATACCACATTGATTCCAACGTCCCTTTCACAAGTTTATCGTGTTTTTTATTGTAAGTCAGAACCAGATCTCCTTCATTGAAAACGCGAGGTTGAACCGATTTATCGTACTAAGTCTTGATATATTTCTTATGAGACTCATTAGCCAAAGAGACATCTTGTCATGTCTCATTAAGGTTAATTAGATAAAGAAAACGTTCTTCCTCGATAGAAGTGTTGGGTAGAAGCTCAACATCTAACTTTAGTGACGAAATTTTGTATTCAATAGGTAGAAAAACTTCTAGTCCATAGACCAATTAGAATGGCGTGAAACCAGTTGTTGTTTTCACAGAATTTCTATAGGACCAAAGTGTTGAGAACAAAATTAAATTCCAATTTTATATATGTTCTCCAACCATCCTATGAAGCACGGTCTTAAGGACCTTGCTAATGGGTTCAACCTGGCCATTAGCTTGTGGATAGTAGGGGGTTGAGTTTTCATGATGAAAAACCAACTTTGCACTCAGTTTAGCCATCATTTGATTACAGAAATGGGATCCGTGATCAATCACTATGGCCTGCGAAACTCCAAACCTAGCAATGACGTGATTAAAAAAAAGAGGGTGATAGTCTTACCATCCTCGGCATATGTAGGCATTGCGTCATACCATTTTGTGAAATAATCAACAACTACAATGATGTAACCGTGCCCCTCAACTGAGGTAGGATTATAATGCTTAAAGTCAAAACCCCATTTGGAAAAAGGGACAACGACAATGATGTGGTGTAACAAAGCAGGGTGGGCGTGCTTTTTCGGATAAAAAAAAGGACAGGGTGGGCATTTTTTTACCACTTCATGGAAATCCTTAAATATTGGGGGCCAAAAGTACCCAACGCAAAGAATTTTCTGAGCTCTAGCCATGCCAAAAATATGACCACCACATGCTCTAGAGTGGTAGTCATTCAGGACTTGTTCAACCTTGTCGTGAGTAAGACATCGTCGGAGAATTGAATCAATACCACGTCGATATAGGGTATCATTAAGAATGAGATAATAGTTAGTGTGGTGATGAATGCACTAGCGATCGTTGCGATATAGATTGGGTTGAAATATTTGAGTTTGGAGATATACGATCAAATATCCATACCATGGGTCAGTCGTGTTGATCAAGAACAAGAATTCATTCTGAAATGAATCATTGGGGTCACTTTCCATGAGAGAATGGGGAAGGCCACACATCAGCTTCACAAATACTAAGTAATTCTTGGAAGTGGTCTTAGTGAGCTCGAGAGAAAATTCCTGTAGGATAACGATCCAATGAGAATATTTCCTCCCTAGTACCTGACGAGTCAGGATGTAGTACATAGGGTTTTGACCAGTGAGTACAGTAGTGGTACAAAGTAAGATGTAATGACAGAAGCATTGTACAACAATGACCATAGCCAAAGCTAGATTCTCCCCATGTGAGTATCAAGCTTCAGAGTCAAGAAGACTCTTACTAAGATAATAAATCACATGTTCTTGTTTGTTCGAATTCTTCCTGCACTAGAACCATACCAATGGTACTAGTGGAGGAAGAAATATAGAGAAGAAAATATTTTTAAATAATTAGGGGAGTGTAAGACAGGTGAGTGTGTTATGGCATGATTTAAATTATCAAAATCCCATTGAGCTTGATAATCCCAAAATAAGGGAGTGTTATTCTTCAACAGATGCATATAACCATGTGTTTTCTCTGCAAAATTGCACACAAAATGACGACGAAATTTTTCCTTCCCTTGCAAACTTTGGATTTCACTGATGTCAGTTGGGGGGGTAAGGACACAATTGCAACAATTTTCAAGGGATCAATTCAAATTCCATCTTCGGAAACAACAAATCCAAGAAGGCGTCCAGTCTCAGAAAAAAAATGCACTTGTGTGGATTAAGTCGGATATGATAATGACGACATCGAATAAAAATGTGTCTAAGATTCTCTGAATGATCCTCTCTCTGTTGTGAATGAGCAGGTAGGCCATCCAAGTACGGTTCCACTATGTGTTTGATATGATGAAAAGCATAATACATGGCTCGTTAGAAAGTATCTCCATTGTTTTTTAAGCCAAAAGGTACCTTGTGATAAGCAAAGGTTTCCAACAGGAAAATAAATGTTGTTTTATGTTGGTTGAAGGGAAATATCTCAATCTGATTGTAGCTAGAAAAACCATTGATGAAAGAAAAGATGACACTTCCAGTACAATTGTCAATGATCTGATCGATATGAGGGGTATGATAGTTGTCTTTTGGACAAGATTTGTTCAAGTCCCTAAAATATATCCAAACCCTAATAGTTCCATGTGTCTTGGTAATAGGACAATATTATATACCCATGCAGTTAAAGGCACAGGGTAGATAAAACCAGCTTTTAATAGTTTTTTAACCTCATCTTTAATAGTTGCAGCTTTCCTCAGGTGGACCTGGTGTAGTTTTTGCCTAACAGGTTTTTCCATCAGGTAAGTCTTGATCTCATGTACTACAATAGATGGATCAATCCTAATAATTTCTTTGTAACTCCAGACAAAGAAATCATGAAATTCCTTGAAAAGATCTTGCTATTCTTCAGTTTCCATTGCTGAACAGTTTTAGCCAATGTGAACATGTTCAACAATACCTATCTTCACTGATATGTTGATGGGAATAGTTTGAGTGATGTTACACGAATTCCCTTCAGAATAAAAACCTTTTAATAATACAGGTGTTTGTGGATACATAACAATATTAGAACTGATAAGAGATACAAAATATAAATCTAACAAATTGGAATTAGGAAGAAATGGAGATCGATGATGAGAACATTCCCACAAGGATTGATCCGGACTCATAACCTCCATGATAATAGAGTTGAGAGAGGGGAATCTAGCCAATATGGTAGATGGTAAGGATTTGACACCACCAAATGTTGATAATCTATGTAGGCATCAAAAAAAATATTGAATGGAATCATACAAGGATTATGTGGACTCAAAGAAGGAAATTTAACAATCTCTTTACCTTTAGACATGCCCCCGGTCATGGATGATATCATGTTTACTGTGGAAATTTTCATACTAGGAGGGGTAGTAGTAGATGGAAAGACCCCCATGAGGGATTAATCTTTGAAAAGTACAACTCATATAGAGGAGGGGACTTCCCTAACATAGGAACATTATTTGTCATGGTAGCGGTGATATTAGGCTAGCGGTAACCGAGTTGATCGATGGTCGCAATTTTACCTTGATGCGGAAATCAAAGCATGAGGACTACTGACGAAGCAACTGTCATCATAGCATAGAACCAATTTATTCCTAATAATAAATTGTAATCCAATGGGGCATCAACCACTTCTACTTGGATAAAAATAGTCTTTCCCCCTAGCTTGATAGATAACGCTGGTAACAATCCATGAGGTTGGAAACCTCATTCATTGAATAATTTCAAGGTGGTTGATGACCTATTAAGTTTAGGAGAACCAATTTATCTCCAACAAGACATAGATAAAATCAAGGTGGAAGCTCCTTCGTTGAATAAAATCCGCTGAACATTCCTGCCTACCACCCTAGTAGTGATTTGAAATGCGAGTTGGTGGGATAACCTTGATTTGTAACTCTCCATATTAAAAGTGATCATGGTGGAATTATTTGGATCTAAGGCCCCTAGGGATGGCAAAAAATTCTTCCATTGTTCAGGAAAACTTTGGAGTACCTCTAGTGTAGACATGGCACAAGGTGCTTGGGATAAATCTTCAACAATGTTGTAGAATTGAGCAGCTTGAGCACTAGGATTGAAAATGGATTTCCGGATTGTACTCTTAGGAGGGTGAAAGATCGTGTCAAGACTAGGTTTATCAATGGTGAGAGGACCATTAGAAGGAGGTGGAGGAGAAGGATTGACAGAAGGAGTCTTCTCAGGAGAAGCACCTTCATATTTCTTCTCAGGAGGTTTATCATGTTATAGCTAGTTTTTGTTTCTAGATTGCATGTTTTTTCTAAAGCATTGCTTTTCATATTTCTTTTAATTTTGAGTTTGGTTTTGGGGTATTAGAATCATAAACATATTTTTATATTGATTTCATGTCATTTCTTTTTAGAATTTACTTTATTTTGTTGATTTTATAGTTTTAATGGGTTTATTAGCTGTATATTTTTCTGAAAAGTAAAAAAAATATGTCATAAGGTTTGATCTAAGTCAAATTATATTGCTTAACCCTTGGTTTTGGAGCCATTTGTCAAAATTGTATGTTAGATAGATTCCTGTAGTGCAAAGGCGAGGGACCGTGAACTAG
Source organism: Pseudotsuga menziesii (assembly GCA_001517045.1). Lineage (NCBI taxonomy): Eukaryota > Viridiplantae > Streptophyta > Pinopsida > Pinales > Pinaceae > Pseudotsuga > Pseudotsuga menziesii. The sequence goes on along the minus strand of LPNX010274944.1, from coordinate 175,314 downwards.
AGCGCTACAAGAAAATCGAGGCACTTTAAAAATTATAATATCAGCTCATTGGTGTTCAAAATCGCAAATGATTGAGTTTTTACATGTGTAAAAATAGAATGATACATGTAAAGACCTTATAATCATTATGACAAGTGTGGGCTATATGGTAAGGATTATGCAAGGAAATTGCAGCTGTCCTAAGTCTCGAAGAATGGAATTGCTTAAGGATTTATGATAGCACATCCATGAAGTTTGTTCAGAGATGATGGCGAATTTAATGGGCATGTGAGAAGATAAGAACATTGTGGGTTCACCTTTTGTTTTTCTAAGTTTGTAAAATCATTAAATAACCTGGGTGTAATCGTGGCTGTCAAAGATGGAACTGTGGAGAATTGCCTGATGTGAATGAAGATAGGAGAGCGTATTTCCAGCATTACAAATCATTATGGAGACAGGTATGCAACAATATATAGAAAATGTTAACTGAATCATGATTTGCGTTAACAGAGGGTTGATATTGATAAGGAAAATTGAGAAATTGCAAGTTATGGTACAAATTTTTCTCAGCCTCTAGTTTATTGCTGCAGTGAGATACTGTCAAGATAGTTTAACTATTTTCTGAAGGAAAGATACAGCTAGGGTTTAGTATAGAGAAATGAAGAGGAGTGGCAAGACCAACAAGGTTGAGCCTTCTGATATGTCCTGGGCTAAAATATTTCCAGGATGTGCAAAATTATTCCAGAAAGCTGGCTGGTATAATTACTTTGAAAGAATTGATGGTTATCATTCTAAAGTATCATATAAATTTTCCCAAGGGTTAGAGAAGGATACAATTCTGTTCAATACCCTTAAAATTGAATTAACAAGAGAGATGATAGTTGAAGCAACAACAATTGCAGATGAGGGTGAATTTTGGTTTAAGAAGGTGCCATTTACCTTTAATTCAGAGGATTTCCTTTTGCCTGATGTTGTAGTAGATTGGGGCAAGGATGTGCATATACAGAATTTCAAGCCTGAATGGAGGGAGCCTATTAAGATTGTACAGAGTTATATAACTTGTGAATGTATATTTGCTTCTGTTTTTAAGTATCACATCAGATTTCTACAACATCTAAGTTAGGAGTTGAAGATGAATCTCCCCTTTTTCTTCCTAAAAATCTTGCAGAAGATGTCAAGTAGGGTAAGGGGACATGAAGATCACACTAAATAGTCTATCTTCCACCATGGATTATTTAAGTTGATCATTAGTATTGTGCTTCAGAGAAAAGGTAAGACTTGGGATTACTTTTTGTTCTAGTCAGGGTTTCAGAGTGAAAAGGAGGATTAGTCATAAAAGAGACAGATGAATAAATCACATAGCCTAGTTAAAAAATTGAAGAAGGAGGTCATTATTGAAGTAGTAGAAGAGACTACTCAAGTGGAATCTTCAATACATAAACTTGAAGAACCTGTAGATGGAGGGAAAAAGAATATTGATGAAGATAACCAGTTGGAAATTTCTGAAGATGTGGAGGGGGTACATGCAACAATTTTAGAACAAAAAGAAGAAAACAAATCAGTTGAACTTGATCATAATTTTAATGATATACAAGAATACATGGCAGATGTTTCTGTCCTAGTCGAGATTGAAGTGGAGAACATACAGAATCTCAGTACAAAAACTAAAGGAAAGTCAAGGGTTGAAGTAAAAAGTGAAGGTGTATTGATTTCAAGTCTAAAGTTTCATGGCAAGTCTTATGCTATGATAGGTGAGTCAAACTGGAGACCTAAAACAAGACCAAAGAACAAGTTAAGACTGAATATGAAAAAGATTTTGAATCCAAAATTGGCTAAGGAGAAGATTACCGTGATAGATTCAGATTCTTCATCATCTCAAGAAAATTTAAAAGAAGATGAAGACCTGTCTGAGCAAGTAGATAATAAAAGAGAAGATTCAGTGATTGAGAAGCCTTCTCCAGTGAAAGACATAGTTAAAGAACAGTCCAAAGATTTCAGTTTTAAAGAAGATAAATCTTAAAAGGTTCCTGTAGCAAAAACAGAGCAACATGAAGAGTATTATGAGGAAATTTTTAGGAAATTAAATATCCCTTGGTTATCTGAGGAAGTTTCTTCTTTCCAAGAAGGAAAGTTCATAGACTCAGAGAATGAAAATATTCAGAAGATAGTTAAACAGTACAAGCATCAAATTGATTTTCTGAATGAAACAAACGAAGGTTTGGTCATGGAAAACAGAAGGTTAAGAGAAGATCTTGAAGATATTAACACTCATTATCAAGAGTTGATTGTGGTTTCAAAAGAAGCATTAAAAAGGAAGAGGCAGACACAAAGCAAATTTGAAGAATTAAATCAGAAAATCCAAGATTTAACTCAGTAGAATCAAGAACTGTCAACGAGGGTTGAAGTCTTAGAAGTTGAGAAACAAAGAACCAGAAGAAAATCACAGGCTCTAGAAGGAATAGCACTTCTGGCTAAAGCAACCAAAGATCTTTAAAAAATCATTTCTGATGGGTGTCATTTAGTCAATTTTTGTAAAAGATTAATAGTATATTTTGTAAAGCAATCATTTTGTAGTAGTTTCAAGAGTTGGGTCTATAAGTCAGTTATGTAGTTAAGTAACTGTTTTTTTTCAGTTCGAGGACTTGACCTAAAGTTAGTTAGGAAATTAAGAAAATGTTTTTGAGATGTCAAAAGTATACAAGAAAGGAATGAAATAGTAGGGGGGTTCGAGTTTTTTGCAAGGGGAGGCTCAAATGCTATTATGTCAAGCTAAGATCCAAACTCTTATGTAATTTTCATGATTGATTATGATATATATCACTGATAAGCCCATATTATTTTTATTTGTTGGTTTCATTTATGATTTGTTAAATCACTCAATGTGCAATTTCATTTCCTGTCTATTGTCTTATTCATGAAGTGCTTGTAGGTTGTGGGTGAAACTCAGTTAGATTTCTCTGTGTGTTCTGGTTTATTGTATATATATGGTTCATCTTAGTCTCTGATTTTTATATGATTTAGTATATGTTTTAGTTAGTTTTATGTTACCCTCTTGATTATGAAAATTTCAGACTAAAAACAATACAAAAAGACAGTTTTACTTTATTTTATTTTAGAGATTGTGTTGGCTTGTTCTTCTTGTAGTCTAGAACAATTTCTGCACTAACATATCGTATGTTTAATTTTGAGTAGTCAACGCAACACTCTCGATGGAAATCATTATGATTTCCTCAGTAGAGGAAGAGAGACCATGCAAAGATGTATGATTGATTAATTCATGTTGGGACAGGAAAGGGTCAGTTAACACTGTTGGTGTGGGATTATTCTTTAAAAACTTGCTGGTCTCTTCATGATGAGGACACTCCTTCGTGAAGTGATCATCTCCACACAATAAACATGGGTACTTATATTTTCGTTTGGGTTTGGTTTCATTCTCCGGAGTCAGGTTTTTGGTATTCTTCTGCTAGTTTCTAGGTTTTCTATTTTTACCTTTACCTTTTTTTATTATTACTGGGTTTTTGCGAATACTGGATATCATTCATCTCAGCAAAAATAGTAGGAGAAGAAGAAGTTGTAGTAGAAGCAATTTGTGTCTTGGTCAACTTGGTTGTGGATGGATATTGGATTGAAACGACAACACCATCTATAGGATTCTCAGAAGGTGGCTTGGCATGATCAGTGTTGGGACAAGGGAAATTAGGAAACAAATCATATAAAGTCCCAAACTGAGAATTGACGAAGTCCAAATATTGAGCCCGACTAATAGCTTGCTCTTCTGTAACAACACCACCTGTAACAACAACTTAGGAAATAGGAGGAAACAAAGATTTGGTAAACTAGACAGCTAACAGTTGATCCAGAATGGGAGATTTGATTATTCTTCGATGCCTCCTCCACTTATGGATATGATCGGATATGTGAGTAGAAATATTATTTTGAAGAGAGGTCAAAAGGTATTCACCCATTTCATACAAGATGGGTAACTGGAAATGAGTAAGAAAAAAAGTTGAAAATGAATTAAAATCCAAAAATGACTGTTGTGGAAGTTCTATATACCCTTTTGTGTTCGTACCAGTCAATGTTCACTGAAAGAGCCTTAAGCGAATGGAATCATCCATCAAGGAGTTGGAATAACACCACATAAGGAAAGTCATCACATGGTTCTTTAGTTCTTCACCTTGTTTCCCATCAAACTTCGGGATGTATCATGGTAATTTGACCATAATTGTTGGCCAAAAAGGGTCATGTTGGATGGGATCATTAATTAACTTGGACAAGTATGGAAAATACAAGGTAGCCAAAAATGGGAGTTGTCAGGTGGGTTGTGGGTAATTATAGTATTGATAAGGTAAGGGTACCCCAGTAGGGAACATTGGATAGAGGAGAGAATTCACCTCATCCTTCTGTAACTGAAACTTCTTCCAATTCAGGCATAGAAACACTACCTGCTTCGTAATTTGTATCCATCTCTCGCTCCATGGGATTTTGGGTCATAGGGTTTAATGGATGCTCTGGTGATAATCCATGTATATGATGATACCTTATCCATGGAAATTCATCCAGTTTGGAAAGGTCAAACTGATCTAAAAAATAAAGCTCTATCTAATCAAGAAAATGAAATGCTACTCAAGCTAAAGAAACAATCAAAAGTGTGATAGGAGTGGTTTAAAATTTAGGATCCTCATGAGATTGTCAAATCACTGCAACTTGCGATATATTGTAGGGTCCAATAGTAAAACATGACAAGGAGAATTGGGATCGTACCCTTGCCTAAATACCCGACTATTTTGATGGCACATGCGTACGAATCTCCCCAAGTGTTTTTCTCAATGTATTGCAGTGATAGGATGGTCAAAGGGCTATGCTCGGATGGTCTCTGGATCCCTAAAAGTGTCTCCTAATATATGCAAGTACATGGGAGCTCCACTCTATAGTAGTGTTTTCTAATGAAAAACAATTCGAAAGGGGCCTTCCTATATGCCACTGAGTATGAGAAGTACCTTTTGATATACATCAAGGGTACATGGAAGGATGTTCTATATACCGGTAATACATGGAAGAACCACATGTTCCCTGGAATGTAATGCAGGAAAATAACGACAACTGCTACGTTTAAATACGCTGGAATACATCTCTAAACTATCACACGTTTCTACAAATTTTAACATAAAACTAGCGCTTAATTTTATCTTTTATGGTTAGGTGAATGCATGAGGTGAGTACAGGAAAGTAAAACCTTGAAATGATTCTCATGCAAATCTTTTCACTTTCACTTTTCGTAAAATTCCCTACTTAAGGAAAGGATAGAGGTTTGGTTCCTACTTATCCAAAATGAATAAATCCCAAGCAAAACAATATTGAACTATATTTTCAAACCTATTGCGAGCATATAAATACTTCAAATGCAAACAATATTGAAAAGTAAAAGGATGAGATCGCTTTTGAAAAGAAACACCGTTATGGCTATGTAACACATAACACTTTTTCAAATTCTTCAAAATGAAAGAAAGATGCGAAAAAACAAACTTTTTCTTTTTGTTTGAGAGCAAAATGTATAAGAAGCAATCAAAATATAAACACCTGAAAGAATATGAGACTAATCAAGTCATTAACAATTCATATCTATGCTAAGATCTATAAATTTTCTTTCAATTAAAAAAAAACCAAATATGAAAATTATCTTTAATCAAATTATGAATAAACAAAAGCAACTCCACTTTCCTTTCAGTTGATCTAAGCAATTCACAGATCTGAATTTTGGTTGAATTGGTTGAATTGCTAGTCTTTGAAGGTATAAACCAATCAAGCCTAAACACACTTTCCATATTTTTATTAAAAATATTAATTATTAGTAACAAAGCCAAACAATATTGAGAAACCAAATTACAAATGAATAATCTCAAAATAAAACTAGGATTGGAACCCTACCTAGCATCGCTAGCTGATGGGTGAGTACAGAGCCTTACTACTCCAGCACCGCGCTTTGCCAACAAAAACAGAGCGGTGGCACCACTTTTTTCCTTAAGAGAAGGTGTGATGGACGCTATTTCAACACTACCCAGGTGCAGTGACCAATAGATATTTTGAAATCAAACACAAGGTGAAAACGAAAGATGTCAGATTTCAATAAATGGATCCAAATGATAATAATCAACAAGAATATGAAGCATCAAAGGCATATCAAGGCATATCTAGCAATTTCAAACCAAATCTAGCTAATTTAATAGTATATATGATCTATGATATGAAATTAAAATTTGAAAACAAGGAAAGAACCAAGAATAACCAATAATTATGATCTATGCCCCACCAGAGTTTCTAATTTTGTTATAGAAAATACTTAGCTAGTGTAGACAAAAGTTGTTTCCCTTGACTGAAACACTCAGTACTAGAACAAAGCAGTCACAACATAAAAGAACTTTCAATAAGATCAAATAGATATCTTGAATAAAATACTCTTTTACATCTCCTAAGCAGTAAATGGCTGGTCTTTAGTGTCTGGTCTCTACAGATGTCCTGCAAGATACACAACAAAAAACACACTAGATCAGAGTAACAAGCTAATATATGATGTTATATTAATGACCAAGGAATTCAACAATAAACACAGATATTCAAACACAATAACTTTCATGGGAAAGAAACCTTTATTTGCATTAATAAAATGGGGAGAGAGAGCATACAACCTAAGCCTTAGTGATGAGAAGCCCTTCTTAAGTGAACCTTGCCTCAAATATTCAATATTTCCTACCAATTGCTCACTAGTTTTGGTTGAATTTGGCCAGAGTTTAGATTCAATAACATAATCTTCCTCCCTTTACCCATGGCGGGTAAGCTAGTATTTAACTCCATGGGAGGATATAATGGGTTGAGGCTCCCATGGGTGAGGTGGAGGGAGGATCCTACAATGATGGATCTCCGGGTCCAAGTGGTCCTGAGCCATAGGGATGAGGCTCCACAAAGTCAATATTCGAGAAGCCCCTCAAAGCTTATATATTTTCCTTTATAACTCGAGCACCACTCTTTGTCCAAGTAGATAGAGCGTTACTAGGTGAGAAGTGCACATTGGACAAAGAGAGATATCGGTGGCACCACTTACTGCTTAAGGAAAAATAGCATTACTAATATAGATACCGCACCTTGATTACATGGAGGAAAAAGAGTGTTACTGATATAGGTACCACACCTTAATTACATGGAGGAAAAAGAGCGTTACTGATATAGGTACCGCACCTTGATTACATGGAGGCAAAAGAGCGTTACTGATATAGGTACCACACCTTGATTACATGGAAAGCGTGGTGGTGGCCAAAAGTGTGAAATCATTGATCCTTGTCCATTTCTAAATTCAAAACTTGAGGATTTAAGGCAAACATTGATACTTTGATCTCATTACATGATGTTGAGGAGAAATGTGTGTAACAATGGTTCTGTCAAAATTACTGCCATTTACTTGGTTAGGTCATTGATCCCATTCACAACTGTCTTCTGGTCTTATATTAACATTTGTTTCATTCTTTTCCTCCTTGTGGTGACCTAATCCTCATACTCTCGGATGTGTTGTTCGACTTGATGGAGCATTGGAATATTTTGCAGATGGTTCCATATATAAAAAAGTTTTTTGAGGACTCCTCCTAGGTTATGAACTACCTATTGTATCTTATGCAATGGATTCTTAGCTTCCTCCCTTTTTCACACTAACTTGATTTCCTACAATAACATATTTGTCTTAACCTGTTCTCTAAGATCTAATGTCTCTTTACGTAGAGAGACTACAATATCCATAATGTATCCAAAATTTTCTACTGGCCTCAGTTGATGGCCATGCGGTTGGTCTAGAGAAAGAAGTTATTCATGGGATTTTTTGATCTCAAATTCCATTTCTTTGTGGGCTCATACCATTTCCTTATGAAACTGCTTCAAATCAGGATATGGTTGACTGAGCGCCATTTGTCTCTCACTCATTTCAGCCATAATGTCTATCATCATGTGTTTAAGTTGTGGTGTTGGCACATAATGCAGTTCCAACTTGTTATAAGGAAGTGGTGTTGTCTTTGACCTGTCGGTAGGGTATACTAATGATATTGATAATGTATTGAGGCATACTTTCTAATGGATCTGCAAATCTTGTGGACCACTCACATTAGCAGTTGAAGAATTTTGTGCTAGCTGTGTCTTAGGGGAAATATGAAGTACAAGGTAAAGGCCACCCAGTTTCTTGCTACTATCCTTCTAAAGGATATCTGAGACCTCAATATTTGATTTCAATTGTTTAACAATCACTAGGAGGGAATATGTAGGAGTTTCTATCTCTATGGTTCGTAGCGAAGAGGTATGTTCATCTTGGGGAGTATCCTGAATAGGTTCCTCACCCACTGCCTTTTTTGGTGCCTCTTTTGGTACTTTCAACACTTCCTTTGAAGGTTATTTACTAATGGAATTAGTTGGCTTCTCCATCTATTGGGGAACTTCCTCTAGTGGAGAAGGATCCTCAATAAGCAATGTGGTTTCTTCAATTTTAGGATATTGTAAGATATCCCCTTATTGCTCAATTAATTTAGAAAATTGTTCAAAAATAAAATTACGCACATAACCTTTGCCTTTTATTTTTAAATCTTTGTCCTTAAGGGAAAATTTCCTTAATATTTTCATTGCTCTCATCATTTATTTCTCTTTTGGTGGAGGATAAGGGGAAGTCTTTTGTCTCTTCTAAGAATCAATGATATTTTTTGCTTGGGTAGTGTACCACTTATGATTTTCGAGCAATATTGGGGACATTCTCATCATGCTGGAGATGGTAGATGATCCTAGTCATCCTGGTACCTAGACTACTGTAGCATTCAGGATCTCCAAATATGACTCCATAAAGAATTGTAAATGGGTGGGCCACTATAATACAAAATTATTCACATCTTCCACAGTTAAAGAAAATGGGATAACTCACTCCTGTAATATCTACTACCACGGAGAAATAAACACATTATGCTGATCAGCTTCAAATATAACCTTATCATTGAACCTATCCATAATACTCTGTGGTACCCAGAATGCTTCTGTAGTGGCATTTAACATTCTAGTATACAGTATCTTAAATATAGCTTTTAGGTCCAGTTTATCCTCTTAGATGAGTTAACTGCTTAATACTAAGAATTCTGCTACCATGAAATCATTTGGAGTAGGGTGATCGTAAACCACTCTTGGGGGTGGCTCCAAAATAACCATAGAAATCAACAACAAGTCTCAACTATAATGGAATGGGTGTCCCTAGTCTTGTGCATCTAGAAAGTTTTGGGAAAACTCTAGTCACAAGTAGGGTGTCCATTCTATTAATTTTCCTTTAGCACACTACTTGGTGGCCATTACCATGCCAAATGCATTTTCAGATTAATTTGTTGGTTAATATTTGCATATAAAATATCACTTGTCAATCTAAAATCAAGGAGATCACACAACCATGAGTGCCCCTCTTGGTGTTGTATTTTCTATACACCTATTCTTCTTATTACCAGGCCATAACTTCAGTGTGGTCAACCCCCCTTCTAGGAAAACCATAGACCAATATTACAACTTCGTTTGTAATTTCATATGTTTTGTCTAGCCACATACAACCTCCTTACATCTGTATTAATAGGAACCATGTACAAGATCCTATATTGTCACCTTGACCAAAATGTGGTACGTCCATCAATGGCAAATTGTCAAACTAATATAATAATCAAGACTAGGACTACAACTCGATGGTATTAGTACCATCCAGGTTTCTCTTTCCATGGTATACTTATCAATTTCCAATTCCAGAAACTGGGTATCGTCACTAGTACAAAATGAGGAATTAACTACTAGGTGACTAAAAATTCTAGTCACCACAGGTTTTTCAAGTGTTTTACTACTAAATATGAGCAAATTTGATTGAACCAACTATAAACGACTAATTTAGTCACCAGTTAACAAATATGACTAGATAATAAGTGACAGAGTTAAAAATGACTAACATAAACAACTAATTTAGTCACGACATAAAAAATGACTAGCTCGAAGAATATGAATTAGTCATTTATGTTAGTCATTTTTAATTGTGTCATGGAAAATTGAAAATTTGACAATGAAGTGTAATTTTTGTAAGTTTTCTACCTTCTATTAGTAATATTGGTGCCATGCACCTTGATCTTTAGAGATCCAACAAAGCAATTGCACGGATTTTCTCTTGACCATCTTTATCCCTGCTGCACCATTGAAGCAAAACTGGTTAAGCACGTTCCAAAGGAAAATTAGGTTCCTATGTCAATTACGAATTAGGTACTAGAACTAGTACCATATCAATACCTAGCTATAAGAATCATAGCCTACATCCCCTCGAGAACCGGCCATTTGAATGCACCTCCTCCATGTAGACTTACCAAATGCATCCAATGCATGGCCAAAAAAACACGTCAACTTCACATTTGTGGGCTGAAGGTATTGTTCGACCCCTACTCCCCTGTTTTTTCACTCGATACCCCATTTTTGCAGACGATAAGCTGATTCAGGATCTCGCAGTGACTAGTCAGAGCGCTTCAAAGCTGGTATGGTTCTTGCTGCTCCGATCGTGTTCATCACTCGAATCAATAACCAGTTGTTATGGTTTTTTACAGGTCTCAATGTTGCCGAAGTTACTGCTTCCACTTTACATTTGCAATTATCACCATCTCCAGCCTATGCGCTGATAATCATATGCATTTTGAGATTTCATCTTGGGAAAAGCATGAGCACCCTCTTGCAATGCCACTATTTGCAAAGGTCACAAGTTTTTGCACATCAACATTCCTCACATGCTCCAAAGGAAAACTGAAGCAGACAATATTAGAAGAAGTGATTAAACTTTGCAAGGAGGTTTACTTGTTTCTTAGATTGTGGCAGGTTTTCTGTAATGGAATAGAGATTATACCCCTAAATTTTAAAATATTTGAATAAGCACGGTGTTGGAATCTGATACCATATATGGATTCTTTGATGGGGTCGAGCAGGATGGAAATAGTGGTACTGGCATTATCCTCTGTATAGATGACTCTCATAGTTTCAATCTAAGGATGGGTGTTGTGAGTGGCACTAATACTTTTGCTGAAGTTTTAGCCTTATGGGGGTGTTTATGGTTCTCAAAAAAAAAATTCTCTAGATTTCTATTTTTGGTGACTAAAAGGTCATAATTGATTGGGCCAAAGGTATCACCAATTTGTAGTCACTGAGTTATGATTGTTGGTTGAAAAGGATTAGGCTCCTAAAGAATTGTTGTCTTTATTTATCCTTTAGGCACCTGTACAGGGAGTTCAATTCTGACTTGGACAACCTATCAAATCTTGTGATAGGATACTTCCCTGGTATTCTTCACTTATGTAAGTACTCAAACAGAATCATGATTGTTGAAGGTCGCTTTACCTACTTCTAGTTTCTCCATTCCGGTTTTGCCTTGGACTGTTTTAGGTTGTATTTGTATGACAACTCTCCAGAGCCTTGCTATTTTTTGTCTCACAGTTATTTTGTCTTTTCTGAATTTTTGCTTTCTACAGGTTGATGGGTAGAGTCCCTCTCATTTATTTTTGGATATTGTAAGGTTTTTCCCAGGGATTCAATATTGTCTTCTAGCCTACTTTGAAGGGGATTTTACATGAACAACTATAACGCAATTTTGATTCTTATGAATAACAAATTACATATTTTTTTACTATGAAAAAAAACCCATTAATATAGAGAGATTCCACCATGTTTCTTTTAATATTTAGAAAAAAAACACATTTTAAAAACCTATATTTTAACAAAATATATAATCTAATTTTCAATAAATTATAACAGAATATATAATCTATATTTCAATAAATAGAGATTCCATAATTTTTTCATTTACACCTTGGAAAAAGAACAATTTAACACAACCTATTTTGACAAATATATAATATATATTTATATATATAAATTTGTTTTCATTTTTCTTATTTAACCGGTGCTTTATGTTGTTTCATTTTTAAGCTTTAGATTGAATTGCTTTATGTTGTTTCCTTTTAAAAAATTTGTACACTTTGGATTGAATAGGGAATGGAGAGAACCAACAATGGCAGGAAAGAAATCACAATGACAATCTTTCCATTTCAGTATTTATGGAAATTCCGCTTCTACAATTTCCTCTCCTCTTTCCATGGCCATGGAATTTCTACTTGTTGGTCTGTCTTCTCGTTTCTTGATTTCAAGATGGATCATATCTTCTCATTTGGTGTGTTCTGTCTTTCTTGAATCTGGATGTCGTTGTTTGAGTCTCGAGTGTAGGCATCTCTTCCCACGTCTATTTGTGGTGTAGAACGATGGTCACCTCGAGGGAAAATGGATTTGGAAGGACATCTGCTGGAACGCTCTTCTCTGGGAAGGACATTTGATAGAGAATGTGTTTGGTCTGATAATCTCTTCTTTTCTTTGTCTTCCTAATTTAATATTTGTATTTCTATGATATGGAATCTTCTTAGCAATCTGTTAATGAACCATCTATGGCATTCACCGTAGATACAAAAGAATAAAGAATGTGTGAGGAAAGAAAATCCATGCTACTCCACTCCACATATGTATGCATCTCTGTCCCCTCATGTCTCTGCATTTTTGTTTTTTTGTTTGTCCAAATCAAATCTAATTTAGGAATGAGTTTTTACAAACCTCAATTTTTCAATCAAATTTCAACCCATAAAACCCTGTAGCTTTTGTCATTTTATCATCCATATGTAATTTATTATTAACCCTTTCCTGTGTCATTTCGGATGCAATGGTATAATCAGATAATCTTATTTCTCATTTCGAATGTAATGGCATACTCATATGATCTCATTTTTTTTTCAACCTTTTATTTTGGCCAAGGGAATCGATGCTTTTTGGGATAGATCACCCGTTTTGGGGGTTTTCCACCAACAGTTGAGATTTAAGTGGACGCCATATAGTCCTTGCTTTGGATTGGGCGTTTATGGGTTTTAGTCTGGTTGAATCAAATATTTCACTAAAAGGGCTATGACTCATACTATTTATAAGGTGACCCATCCATTGCAAAGAACCATTCTAGCTATGACCCATCCATTGCAAAGAACCATTCTAGCTGTGACCCATCCATTGCAAAGAACTATTTTGGCTCTGTCTTTCTTCCTCCTCGACTACTGCAGGTTTGGTCTCAGAGTCCATGTGGGGCGTGGTCAAATTTTTTTCTAAATAATTGTTTCATTTGATGCCCCAAAGATAGAAACCTGTGCATTCATTCAACAACAACAACATTGTCTATGCATTCATTCAACATCAACATCACATTTTTGAGACATGCTTATTTCTTCTCCCACATGTGCAATATATATTACTGTTGTGCTTTGTAACCACTAATAGATGTTTTTGATATTTTCCATTTGATATGTCCTTTCTGCATTAAATGGTACCTTCTCTCTGGGTTTCAAGTGTAGGTTCAATTATTTATTCATCAGCACAGTTTACAAAACCCATTCCTGCTTTCTTGGTGTTTTGTCCCAACTTCCTTTTCTGATTGTTTGTTAACATATTGAAGGTAGGGTAGACCAACTAGTGTTGTAGCATTTTGAGGACCTAGTTGCTGATTTTGAAGCCAACAAAAAATATTGTAGATCACGGCTTCTCACACATATCTAGATCATATTGTAGTCCACATGCTTCTGTGGGATATTGTGTCAATATTCAGTAGATGGTGTGGCTTTTTGGTCCCTTCTATTATATGTTGATTGGATCCATGTTTCTTTTGGTCGTAGATATGTTTTGCAGAGTATATTTCCTGCTCTAGTTTTTGCAACTATCTGCTCACACTTATCAGCACCCATTTTGTGTCTTGATTGGTAAACCTTTGTTGCAGATCCTCCTTTATCTTGGATTGTGGCAGTCAGATTGGCACTCATATCTCTTGCTTGTAGAATCTACCACATCCTTCCTCCATTCATTGATGGATTTTTTCCTCTATTTATTTATTGTGAGTGCATTTTTTGTTGCAGGATTTATTGACTGCCTCTCCATGGTTTCTTTCTCTGCTCACCTTTTTATGTGTTGTATTAAAAAAAAGGAATGAGCATTACTGTCAGAGACCAGGTTTTACCAAATCCTAACACTAATGATTGAAGTAATATTTTTTCAAATTTTATATGGTCACGTTACATACTTTTGTTGAGGTTTTTATTTTTTATTTTTTAAAAATTAACCCTTATAATCATGCATTAAAAGGGCTAAAGAAAAACTGTACAACTAGGTAATAAAAAAGTAGATAGTATTCTAGGAGTGAGCACCAAATCTTCAAATTCTCACAAGGATTTTAAAACAGAGATTAAATTTTCAAATTAAACTAGAGAGCTCCTACTAGTATATATCTAATAGAAGTACCTAATACAAAAAGGCTTTTACATATCATGCTTTAGTGAAAAATATGATGGATATAGGCTTTTCTAGGTTCTATGTGGACTTTTCTTTGGTATAAATATGTTGTAGTGGAACCCAAAGTTTGCCTATGATTTGATGATGTAGTCTAAGTGCATTTGATGAGATTTTTTAGTCTTGGATTTAAGGTTCAAGCACTCAGACTCCAAGTCTTGTATTTTCCTCCTTTGCTGCATGACTATATCCAGGATTTCCAAGTTCTGCGAGATGATGACATGCTCCTTGCCTTGTATAGTATTTTTTAGAGAAAGCATGGTAATCCTATTTTCATTGATGTAGTCTTGTCTCTAAAGGATTTTCTGGATATCGAGGATTTCCTGCTGAGTTCCCATGAAAACCTGGGCAACCCATGGCTTGGAATTCCCAAGAAGACTCAATTCGAAATAGGGGAGAGCCCAGTCTCCATTCATACTAGTGAGATATGGAGTAGCAGAGTCACTATATTTCTGCCACATAATTTCCTTTAATCCATTGTTGTCTAGGGTTCTGAGTACAGGACCACAATTGCATATATACCACAATTGCTTGAGGTGGGTCAACTGAAGGCCAAAATTACCATTGAAATACCACCATCCAACTGTAATAACTGGAGAATGAATGTATGTAATGTAACATATAACAGAAATGCGCACCTTGGGTGTACAACCTTGGTATCAGAAAATTGCCTCATGGTGATGTCAAATTCACTCCAAAGATAGTTCATAGGCTCAAATGTAGGACATAGCCACAAAGGAATGATATCGAGGGTAGAATTTACACCAGAAAAAGAATGGCTAGTACTAATCCCCGAACCAAGGAGATAATACCACCATCCTAAAAAATAGCATAGAACACCAAAACACACAAAATGTGCCACCTTGAACATAGAGACATGCCTCTTGATGATGACAGGTTCAAACCAACTTCTAAAATGACAGTCCTAGGACTCAAATGGAATACATAGCAACATAATACACCTATAATTTTGAGGACTGTTCCCCAACAGACCTCCAGTTTATAACGTCTCTTGAATTCTCAAAAATCCTCCATTCCCATTTGAAATTCAACTAAAGACTTCACCGATGAGAACCTACCCCTGCAAATCCAGTGTTGCTATCATTGAGAGTGTTTTCCTGCTCCAGTCGAGGTCAGAACACGATTCTCATTTTCCCACCTTTGATAACAAATATGGACAGAGAGCATTCAAAATTGAATATTAGAGTTGGGAATGGCATGTGTGGTGCCATCCCACACTCATCTGGAGTATAAATGCACTATTAACTTCAGGCCCTAATCTTACAGAGAAAATATTTCGTGATGTTGGAGTAGTCTAGAAACATAAGTTTAACTTATGAACAAGTCACTTTCAAGGGCATATCCTATTGTAATATTGGTCACCTAGCCACTTCTTGTCATAAGCGAATTTTTGAGGCTTCCCTACAAATAAACTGATTAAGAATAAGAAGAAATGTAATCCCGCCTAGTGGAAACACCCCGTATTACATCATCATATAATTGGCTCAAAGCCCTTGGATAAAGAGAATGGAACAGTGTAGGAATCTTCCCCAACAAAGGATAATCCAAGTCAGACTTAAGGAGTTTCAGCCTCTACAAGTTAAAGATAATGCAGTTAACTCAAAGGATGATAAAAGTATCAATGGCAAGTTAAAGAAAGTAACTAAAGGGTAGCACTACTAAATAAAGAATCCCAGTGCTTCAATTTAGAATATTTTACCATGTGGGGTCCATTAGCTTCTTTTGGTGTAATGGCCCCAACCTCTTCATTAAAAAGAAATTCAGTGGGAAAAAACAAAAGGATAACTTTTGTGTCAATCTTCCGGATTTTCACTGTGTAATGGCTTAGAAACGATAAATTTTAGCAGTGAGATGACTCTGGGACAACAAAAGAGTCGATATCAGGCAATTCATATTAAGTTTGTCAGTAGGCGCACTTGGTATTGCCTTGCTGTAAGTTTTCTTTACCCATCAAGGCTATCTATGCCATTGTTTTCGTATGTTAGGTGGAAACCTTTTGTAAGCATTTAACACATTTTTTGCACACTATACACTATAGCTGGGATACTTGTAATCCCTTAAAATAAATTCATGATTTCAACTATACAGGATGGTGACTTTTTTCAGTAGTTAATATGATTTGTTTCTGTCTAAAAAATGCTAAAGTCTAAAGCATCATCCTTTTTCTCTTCTTTTTTTTGTTTGCTCGAAACTCCTTCACTTCACGGGAGAGGATTTTGGTCTTGAGAAACCATGACCCAGTGGCATCTATTCCCGTCAAAATCACTCAGGGATCACACCCAGCCTGGATCACACCAGCCATCAACTTGGATGGATTTTGGGGTGTCTCCTCCCAACTAGTTCACCCCTAAGGGGAATTGAACTTGGGTCTCCTTACTGAAAAGACCCACACCTTAACCGAATGAGCTAGGTGGGAATTGATATTCATCCTTCTGCTCATCTCTATGATTTAGTGCATTCATTTTTATTTGTCTTTTACTTTTCACTGAGAAATTTAAATTAGTGGCCCTATCTGTCGTTAAATATGTCTTTCATCGGTGCATTATTTTGTTAACATATTCTTGATATCTTTGATGGTAACGTACTAAGTTATTAGTTGTTTTTCAAACGCGTTTTTTTGGCCATCCTAGAGTGACATGTTTATACATATTGGAGAGTTTTTACTTGATTGTGTCATGCTAATTTATGTCAGGGGATTTGGGAGCAGTTGGAATTTTATACATACATAACCTGGTTTTACAGTGTATATAATTCTGGTTAATTGAGCCTTATCTTAGTTTACATATGGGAGTTTCAATAGATGATTTGGCACTCTCCTAGTTACTGCACCTTATGTGCTAATTTATTTTACAGTATTGTTGACTACTCTGGTCATCTATTGACATTGATAAATATTCAATTTCAATTTTCATTCCTTTCAAAAGCTCATCTAAATGGAGAACCTTTAACCAAGTCTGAATGTAAGTAGTCCAAATGAGAATTTTGCATAATTTAGATAACTACTAAGATTAACAAAGTGTAACTCCATAAAATATTACATAATCTTATTTGTTGTGGCAGTGAATGAGCAAAAAAGATCTGAGAAGAATGTATTTCAATTTGTTCAAGCAAGTATTTAGGTCCATTGTTTCCAGTGATTTTTTTTTAATCGGTTCTACACTTTTTTCCTTTATGTAGACATTATAGTTGGTACAGAGATGTGAAGGTTTTTTAAGAGAAATTTACAGAAAATGTTGTGAAATCTTTTATTGCTTTGTCAATCAGAATCCATTCACATTTTTTATTTTTGCAGGCTTGTTGTGGATCCATTCACACTATGCTCTGTATCATTATTCAAGGTTGAAGCCTTTGTATCAGTTTTTGCTAATTATTAGTGGCCTGTGCAAAGTTTGGTGCATGTATTTTGTGCTTTGTATGTGTGTATATTCTTACAAGGATGAGATTTATTTGTAGGAGCTACATGATCACAAACAGAGACAAGTTTGCATAGAAACTAGTGAAGATAATAGCAACTTTCTGCTGCATTATTTAAGGTCCTTGGAACCAGATATTGTAATATTCTGGTTGGGGTTGTAGTACCAAGTATGTGCATTGGATTTTGTGTCTTTTTTAATGAGAACTCATTCTGATTTCATATTGATGCATTGGAATTTGTTTGTGATTATCTTCATTTAATTAGGTGGCTCAATTATCACATCCTTCATCAGCAGAGGTTGCAGTAGTCAGTCAACAACTTGTGCAGAATGTATTGAATATATTTTTCCCAGATGATATATCTTTGAACATAAAATTTGGAGAGACGGATAACATCACAAAGGATGGAAATTTGGGTGAGATGGAGAGTAGTTGGTCCCCTTTTTAAGTAGCAGTGCCTGCCTCTCGTGACTACCTTGCAAGATTTCTTTTCTGGTGTGTATTGTCTATTGACATATTTAGATACTAGCATATATACATCCTCTACTTGTATTTAATAGACGTTGAAATTTGCACCTCACCATCATTCATTCAGACTTTCACAAGTGAGTAATTTCTGTAAATTTCTATGTGAAAGTATTGTACTCGATGTATGTTTTGGACTGTGCTGTTAAGTCTGTCAAAGCCCAAAATTTACATCAAGTACAATAAAATCTCACACGGGTCCTCCATATAAATTTATGAAAGAGCACAGATCATCTTAATCTTTGGTCTACAGACATAAACACCACCTGGGTTGTAAAGAACCTCACTTCTCTCAGTCAAATTTTGTTCTAGTAAGGCGGTGGCATTAAAGGTGTTGTTTTATATTATCTGCACCCTTCCATGTAGGTTGAGTAAATTGGAGTGATGAACATGTGTTTGAACTTTGATCGCCTATTCATGGCACCCTCATTTACTGTTGTACTTTTGTGTTGGTTGGAAGTTCTTTCATAGATTGAAACTTTAGTGATTTTACATGCTATTTTAGCTGGTGCTCTATTTGTTAGCTTCTTTGATTATATCATCTTTGTTATAAATTCATCATTAAGCTAGCATAACATTAGGATCTTTAACTGAGAGAATAACAAGCACAACAGTCAAACACAAGAGACAATGACCACAATGTTTATCCTCAGGGAAACCATAAATGGTGAAAACCCTGCAACTTCCTCAGAGATAGAACAAACACCAAAAGTAGAACCGAAAATAGTAAGTGATCTCCCAATAGTAGTAACCTTCTTTCTATCTAGCCTCAGTGTCTTCTCCTTCCTCAAATATGCGCTACACTTGAGTGTGTATGAGATGTGTAATAAATAGAGAGGCCAGCTCTCTATTTATACTAATTCCTGACTTGAATAAACCCTACTAGGGCCGACCTCACTAGGAGAGTCTAATAACCCTAGTGCCCCGAAACTATGGGGACTTTAACCCTTAACCAATAGGAGGGTTACCCACAATGACTTGACATGACTTGTTTACATTATAGATATTCCTGATAGGAACATCGAGGCATGACATGACTCAAGTAAATCCCAGAATAAACATCGTGTTACAATATATAAGAAATACAAGTGAAATACATTCCGAAGTTACATATACATCAACACTCCCTCTTAACTAGGAAGGTATTCTTTCGACACAATTTTCAGCACAAGTATTCTTCTCTGTATCTTGTGGATCATCATTGAGTCCTCGCCATCTTCAAGTCTTCTTCATCTTCAAGTCATCTTCATCTTCAAGTCATATTCATCTTCAAGTCATGTTCATCATCGAATCTGGATCATCACTCGATCTGGATCATCATTGGGCATCATCACTGCTGGATCATCATCACTGGATCTGGATCATCATCACTGGATCTGGATCATCACTGGGTCATCATCATGGGTGCTATCTCTTGTTTCTTCTCATCATAGGAATCTCTATAGAGCCAGTTCCTTTTCATGCTAGATGTACATCTATAGAGCCAGTCCTTTTTCATATTGGATGTATCATCACAGAGCTAGTCCTTTTTCACACTAGATGTGTCTTCATAGAGCCAACCCTTTTTCATGCTAGATGTGGCATCCACACAGAGCTAGTACTTTTTCATACTAGATGTGTCTTCACAAATCCAGTCCTTTTTCATGCTGGATGTGGAATCATCACATACACTTGACAATGGAAGGAACCAATCCTCTCACCATGTCATAGCTCTTACATCTAACCATGGAAGGAACCAATCCTCTCACCATGCCAGAAGGGCATAACACTTATATCTGACCATGGAAGGAACCAATCCTCTCACCATGTCAAAATGGCACATCACTTACATTTGACCATGGAAGGAACCAATCCTCTCACCATGTCAGAAGGGCTTAGCATGGACACATCACTTCCTCTTGGGAGGAATATCGATCTGGAGAACACCAAGCTTCTCCCTGAAGTACTCAAACTTCACCCTAGCCAATGGATTAGTCAACACATCATCTATTTGTTTGTCTATTGTAACATACTAGAGCTTCACTGCTCCTCTCTGCACCATATCCCTGATATAGTGATACTTGATCTCGATATGCTTCGACTTGTCATGGAATACTGGATTCTCTGACAACTTTACACAACTTTGGTTGTCACAGTGTATACAAGTAGCATCTAACTAGAGATCAAATAAATAAGACAGTAGCTTCCTCGGCCATACTACCTCACAACTAGCTGAACAAGCTGTGACATACTCTGCTTCAACTGTACTCAGTTCCACACAGGATTGCTTCCTGCTAAACCACGAGATCACACCTGATCCCATACTGAAGCAACAGCCTGAATTACTCTTCCTATCGATGGCACTTCCTGCCCAATCTAAATCAACATAACCCTCCAGGTTAATCCTTTGATTAGTCTTATACTTGAGCCCATAATCAACCGTACCCTTTAGGTACCTCAAAATATGCTTTGTAGCAGTCAAGTGAACATGTCTTAGATCTGTCAAGTATTGCCTCAAGGTGTTCACAACAAAGCAAATATCTGGTCTTCTGTTCATCGGGGACATCAAGGAACCAATCATCTGATGATACATCATGGCATCAATCGATTCTGATGAAGCATCACTCAATAGATTCAGATTTGATGCCATAGGTGTGGTTAATTCCTTCCAGTCCATCATCCCAAATCTCTTCAAAATCTCTACTGAATACTTACCTTGTCCAAGGAAGATTCCATCCATAGTCTGCCACACCTCCATACCTAGAAAATAATGCATCATACCCAAGTCCTTCATTTCGAACTCGACAGTAAGCTTTCTCTTCGTATCAGCAATCAACCCATCCATACCTGTCATAAACAAATCATCTACATATAGTAGAACCATCACTGGGTTTCCATCTTCAAACTTGTAATAAAGGTTGGAATCTACTTTACTCTTGGTAAAGTCCAAACTAGATAGAAAGCTATCAATTCTACCGTACCATGTCCTGGGTGCCTGTTTCAAACCGTACAGGTATTTCTTCAATTTGCACACATGTGAATCCCTGTCATGTGTCTCAAAACCAAGTGGCTACTACACATATAGTTCCTCTTCCACTACACCATTCAAGAAAGAAATCTTGACATCCATTTGGTGTATATTCCATTTCATCACTGCAACCAGAGCAAGTACTGATCTAATGGAAGTGTATCTGGCTACAGGTGCAAAGGATTCTTCATAGTCTATTCCTTCTTTCTGTGAGAAACCACGAGCAACAAATCTTGCTTTATATTTCTCTATGCTACCATCTGCAGCATGCTTGATCCTATAGATCCATTTGGAAGTTACAACTGACTTCCCTTCTAGTCTTGGGACAACATCCCAAACATCACTCTTCATGATCGATTGATACTCTTCGATCATAGCATCCTTCCATTCTTTCCATTCTACTGCTTCTTCATAATTGGAAGGTTCTTTATTAATGAAATCACATAGTAAAGCTACATAACTGGAACAGGATCTGGTCCTCTTTCTTTCTCTGAGATTCTCTTCTAGAACCCCATATCTTTCCACGTCTTGGATAATCTCTCATACCCAAGTAGGTTTCCTCTTGTGAGGATTCTTCTCCTATGGTGGATCTACAGGTCTTTGTGGTTCTTCAAATTCTTGATCTTCTTCTTGAGTTTCTTCATTCATGATTGTATCATGAATTCTGGGAGCTTCTACTTCTTCAGGTTCTTCAGTAGGTTTCTTTCTAGATTTGATGTAGGCTGAATCTTTGTAAAATGTTACATCCCTTCTGATTTCAATCTTCTTCAGGAGTCTTTCAGAGTATCCCACACATATACCCTTCTTTCCTGAAGGATCTAATTTTGTCATCTTCTCTTTTGGAATGTGTATGCATACTGGACAGCTGAATATTCTGAGATGGTTGACTTCTGGTTTCTTGCCGGAGAAGACTTCTTCAGGAGTCTTGTTCTCGAGTACTCTATGTGGATTACAGTTCTATACATACACTGTTGTTCTGGCTGCTTCTGCCCAAAGATGCATACGAATATCTTGATCATGAAGCGTAGCTCTTGCAGCTTCCATGATAGTTCTATTCTTCCTTTCTGCAATCCCATTCTATTGTGGATTATAAGGGGTGGACAACTCCCTCTTAATCCCTGACTCTTTACATAGTTCCTTGAACTCATTCGAAGTGAATTCTCTGCCATTGTCTGATCAAAAAGTCTTGATCTTCTTTTCAGTGTCATTCTTGATCAAGGCTTTGAATTCCTTGAACACGCTGAATACTTCATATTTGTTCTTCATGAAGTAAATCCATGTCTTCCTAGAAAAGTCATCAATAAAAGAAACATAGTACACATACCTGCTTAGTGAGCTTGATGACATTGGTACGCATACATCAGAGTGGATGATTTCCAAGATTCCTTTTGCTTTGATTTCACTACTTGGAAATGTCTTCTTTGTGTTCTTTCCTTTCACACATCCTTTGCAGACCCCTTCATGTTTTTCTTGAATTTTTGGAAGACCTTCAACACCTTTTCTTGCAAGTGGTAGTGCTCTATAATGCACATGTGCAAGCCTTCTACGCCAAAGTTCATTTGGTTCTACTGAGTCATGAACCAAATCTTGTTTTGGTTGGCCCTTTAGCTTGTATAGACCTCCTTTTTGTTCCCCAATCACTATTGCATCATCAAAAGTCTTTCCCTTTGGCCACATAAGAAATTGGCCATCTACAAAAGCAACCCTCATTCCTTTTGCATCTAATGTAGATATGGAGAGGAGTTTCTTCTTTAGTCCTGGAACAAATAATACATTCTTCATCTTCATATACTTTCCAGAGTCTAGTATATAGGAGGATTCACCACTACCTTTTATTGGATACTGGTAGTCATCCCCAAGTTTCACCTTGTGAGGTGACTCATGTTCATATAGCTTCACAAATGATTCTTTGAATCCCGTCATATTCTTGGAAGCACCACTATCTATGAGCCAATCATTGCTTCCATGTGAAATAGTTCGCGTAAGAGTGGAGATCAGCACATATTCTTCATCACTTGAAGAATCACTTTCTTGTCTAATTATCTTTGTGGAAGGTTCATCATCCTCCACATCATGAGAATGATGTATTCTCTTGTTTTCCTTCTTCTTCTTTAAGTTCCCTTTATTAGGGAAGAATCTGGATATGTGACCTTTCTCATCACATGTGTAACATCTAATTGTAGACAGATCTCTTTTACGGTGTGAGATCTTACCTTTGGAGTGATGATGGTTCCTTCTGGTTCTCTTGGAGTGAACAGTGAGAGCTTGATCTTCATTTCCCATATTTTCTTCTTGATATGCTATCCGAGCTTATTCTTGAGAGCATTCTTCCCATAGTCTGCTGAACTTGACTAACTTCTTTCTGGCACATATCCCTTGAATGAAAGAGTCCCATGATCTAGGGAGACAATTCAAGGTGGTCATCACAGTCTCTGCATTTTCCACTTCTTCATCTACTTCTTCCAGCTATTCCTTGATCTGAGATACCCTTGTAAAGTAAGACTGAATAGTCTTAGCATTCTGAATCTTTACATTCTTCAATTGGTTTCTCAGAGTCATCTTCCTGTTTATGTTCTTCCCTTCAAACAATTTAGTTAGGGAATCAAACATAGCTTTAGGTGTCTTGAGGGAGGACACCTGTGGTATGAGGTGATCCTTGATTGAATCAGTAATGATTCTCTTTGCCATAACCAACTTCTTCTTATGTAAGGCCTTAGCCTCATCTCCCTCTGGAACTGGAACCTCCTCATTGATATAGGAGTCCAACTCATTTTCTTTTAGGACTAGGGAGATCCTATACTTCCAAGCTCAAAAGTTATTAGCTCCCTCAATATTTTCATCAAGATTGGTACGATGAGACATCTTAAAATGAAAACCTCAAATGGAAATAAAAAATATTTATATCTTACCAGGTCAAGATGTCGGATCTGGATTTGGAGCTGAAATCCTATAGTGCTGGTTAAGTAGCAAATTAGGATTTTGCTTTTCTAGAGTTCTGTCCAACCAAATGCTTTGAATTTGATCCCTAACTTTGATTTTGGGGAGGAGATCAATCCAGGCCTGAGCTCACTGAAAAATTCCTCTTCTGTGAAAAGCCCTAATTTCCGGCAGTAGTGTTGGGTCCAAAACTGAAAAACCTCAGAATTGGATTCTGCTTCGACAGAAAGATGCGCCCTAAGGAGCATAGTTAATCCAACCTTATTTTGCTGAAAATATGTGGAGGAAGATCCACTAAGTAGGAATCCCTAGTTCCCACAGCTGCACAGTGTCTTCTTCTCAGGTTAGCTCTGATACCATGTTAGAATTTCATCATTAAGCTAGCATAACATTAGGATATTTAACTGAGAGAACAACAAGCACAACAATCAAACACAAGAGACAATGAACATAGTGTTTATCCTTGGGGAAACCATAAATGGTGAAAACCCCGCAACTTCCTCAGAGATAGAATCAGCACCAAAAGTAGAACCCAAAACAGTAAGTGATCTCCCGACAGTAGTAACCTTCTTTCTATCTAGCCTCAGTGTCTTCTCCTTCCTCAACTATGTGATACACTTGCGTGTGTATGAGATGTGTAATAAATAGAGAGTCCAACTCTCTATTTATACTAATTCCTGACTTGACTAAACCCTACTATGTCCGACCTCACTAGGAGAGTCTAATAACCCTAGTGCCCCCGGAACAACGAGGACTTTAACCCTTAACCAATAGGAGGGTTACCCACAATGACTTGACGTGACTTGTTTACATTATAGATATTCTTGATAGGAACATCGGGGCATGACATGACTCATGTACATCCCGAAATAAACATCGGGTTACAATATATAAGAAATATAAGTGAAATGCATTCCGAAGTTACATATACATCAACAATCTTGACATCATTGGGTTCCTGGAAACTTTTGGAATATAGGTGCATTCTTTTGGGTCACCACATGTGAGGGATAGAATACAGATTACAACTTAGTTGTTCTGTGGGAATATTAATCTTAGATCATCCTCCGAGTTTCTATGTGGTATGGGGAATGGCATATGGCTTATGTAGGTTTGTTTCATATTTTAAACCATAGGGGATATGAAGGTGATGATCCTCCCCATTTTTCATCATTTGTCCATATTAACTTTGATGCTACATTGGCCTGGTGGTTTGATTCACCTTTAAGACATTGTAGAATGTGGAAAAACTTGATACTGTTGAATCAAGATGCTTCTTCCCATATCTTAGTCACTATACGAGCTAGAGATCTTTTCAACAGGTTGTGCCTTTTGTTCATGAGCTTGATTAAAATTTCCTAGTGTCTGAATACCATTCATGAGCTTGATTAAAATTTCCTAGTGTCCAAATACCATTAGTGATTATACCTTATCTAGATCAAGACTATGTAGCACATGAAGCAATGCATAAGCTTCAATTTGAATTTTGGTTGTGATCGCAAGTCCTTAGGGTATTTAATTTATAGTTTTTTCTTTGGGATCAACAATGATCCCCCTGCACCTTCCAACCTGTATGTGCAGGATTTATTACATGGTCACATGGACTTCATTTAAAGGTGATTCATTCCTTTTTAAAGATCTAGATGATATGTGAATCATAGTCATGAAGCTACTCAGTCATCACCACATGGCAGTCACATGGAAGTCACGGAGCTATTTAGTCAGCACCAACCCTTACTCGATCAACAGGTCATCATAGACACCTTCATTAAGGGCTTCATCACTCAGCCTTGGGATCCCAATAACTAGGTCTATGACCCCTTTCCCCATTTCTTCTTTGTAATTAATTTTCCAATTATGTTACACCTCAATTCGTAATTGGGTATTGCTTAGGGTAGTTGGATATCCCTTATAAATTTAGATTTTTTGAAACAAATTTGTTCAAGTTTCAGATTGATGTGACTGAATGGAGGGTTCAGATTTGGTGTAGGGATTTGGAAGCCCAAGGTGTCAGTGATAACCGGCTTGCAAGAGTAAACCTTCTTTACTTCAGTAAATATTGAGTACTTAATTTAGAATATAGTTAAAAGCTTTAGGTAAATGGGCGGAGTATATATCATATGATTCTGACTGTTGTTAACTTGCACACATGAGATGCACCACTGCTTTGAAACTACTAGAATGACTTCATTGTAATGGTCCCCAGGAGTTGAAGCGGTAACTTTCTATATGCTATGTAAACACCCTGTTTATCCGCCTTCAATTCTGCTTTGTTATGATTTATCTTGATATGTGATTTCTATTTTGCTATCACGAAGTTCTGGGTTCAAAGGTAAGTCTATGTTTATTGCATCTTGTACATTTTCCTATTGTCATGGCTTACCAGTTCATAATTTCACTCATAGCAGTCCAGGTAGCCAGAGCCACTCTCAATATGACCTTTCCCTAAGTGGGGTGAATGGGATAAAATCCCATTAATTTGCTTCTATGTGCCATGAAGAAAAGACAGACCTTACCCCTATGGGTCTTAGATATGCACTGGAACATCATTTGGGAAATGTGGGATTATTGCAGTAGTATTAGCGATCTTCCCTTGCCAATGTCCCTATCTTTAAACCTTGGAATGACATAAACCACCATACTCTCAGAAAATTTATATGTTTGGAAAATTGGGCTTATTAGAAGATGATCTAGTCAAATATTTTATTTTCAATATTTGGAATTTTATAGTTTAAATGGTTTAGGATGACTCATGTATCATGAACTAATGGGGTCGGACAAAACTTATAATTCTTGTAGTGAGAAAAATTGGAGAAGTTTATGTACCTACACAAACTCTTCTAAAACCTAGTCTTAGTTGCCCCTCCAAGTTGCAAAGCTTGAGGTTACATACAATGAATTACAATACTTAATATGTTGGAATTTGTGTGAATATGAGATATACATCCTTGAGCTTTGCGGCCTCATGTTGCATATTAGACCTTCGTTAGATCTTGGTTTAGATGAGTCTATGCATTGTCCATATTCGATGCACCCAAGGCATCGTCTAGATTCAATGTACTATTACATAAAGTAGTGATATGTTTCCCATCTCCACTCAAGATGTATGAGCACCTCAAATCTCTTGGTGCAGAATTTATCTGTTTTATTACCTAGTAGAGAAATCATTAAAATGTAGTCCATTTTAGACTTTGGAATGGATTTTTAAGGTGGAATAAAGAATGGTTACAAAATAATCCTAGATCCTATTTACAGATTTTGAGTAAGGGAATATAATAGTTTCAGGGGTTTCATTCAGTGTTACACGGGGATGCGTTCGCCAGGGTTAGGGATGCACCCCTCTCACTCCCCACGGCCCTAGGACTTGGGGGCTCCTAGAGAAATGTTTCTCCTTGTCCCCAATTTGGTGAAACTTGAGGAAACTCAGGGGGTAGCTCGTCCCCCTGTTTTGAAGCATGCACCGATGAAGTGGGGGGATCCTAGGGACTCTAGTGGTAATGGTAATATTAAATTCTTAGTAGTATTTTCCTTATCTTTCATTTTCTATCCTTTTACTTAAATTTTTAACATTACCATTAATTTATTAATTTTTATCCACAGTTCAGTAAATTATATCAAAAGGAAATCTGCAGTAGGAGTTTTTGAGAGTGGTTCCAACCTCACTGGAGTTCATATGCAAAAATTAGTATTTTAGATCCCATTTAGAATTCAATAGACTTCACATTTTTCGGGATTTTAGGATTGCAATGTTTCCACTAGATTTTATCATGTATGAGGTTAAGGGATTGTCATTTAGTCAAGCACATCAACCTCTATATGTACCTTTATGTTGGTGGTGTTAATTGTTGAACTCCTTTATCATGACCTTAATCAATTTGTACCCTTTAGTCAAGCAAAACCACTTATTAAGTATGGGGAGTTTTTTCTAATTCTACCTTATTTTAATGCTTGGTTTAGAAAGTTTCATCAAAATTATAGGGTGTTGAGTAATGTCCTTCAAGGATCAACTTCAAGATTCAAGGTAGAGTCATGGCCTAAAATCCTAGAGGAGGGGGGTATGGGGTGCTATTGATGAATAGGATCCCAATATAGGATTAATAGTTTATTCTTGCATAATTGTATGTTGGGCTTGAAATCCTCAAATAATGTGATGCCCTCTTGAATCATGAAGAAATAGGGTCCTTGGGTCACATTTCCCCATTATAACATCTATGCCATGGATTCACACAATATTGAAGTGTATTGAATCATTGAAGAATTAGATTATATTTATAGGGAGCAGGTTAACTTGTATTCACACACAATGAATTGTTATTGTTGGGATTTATATTTTTTATAATTTTTATGACCCCCCTACCCCCCTCGAATTTCACAAAAATTTGGTGGTGGTCTCCATACATCCCCAATGTGTGTTTCCCATGTCTCGGAAACTTGAGGGAACATTAGCTTCATTTTCTCTTTCAATAATTCAGTTTTTCAGAACCAAGTAGAGGCAATGACCCAAATGAAAAATCCCAAGGCTGCACAGAAGCTGTAGAATACTTTAGACTGTGAACAGGTTGTGCTACATGAGCATATATTTGGGAGGAGCTAATCTAAGAACATAGGAGAATGACTCCTAAATACCATGGAAACCCCAAGCAAGCACTAATACATATGAGAAAATTTCTAACGGTTTTTCATTGTTATTTCCACGTTTTGTCGTCTCAATTGTGACGATAATGGTCTTGATGTTTTAGGGCACTTATTTGTTCGATCTAACGATGAACTTTATCAGCCGTCTATATAGCAAAGAAATATGGCCACCATGTGTCTTCTATACGATGGCCTTGAAATTGATTTTTTTAAATTCATTTTCTACATTTCGATGCTCTATCGACAAAACGTTCGTCCCTATAACGACGAAAAATATGGCCAAAAACTACTAGGCAAAATTTTGTTTCCATGAAAAACCGTGGAACAATTGCGACGAACTTTTTTCTCTCTATTGACGAATTCTGGAATTTGAACAGAAATTTATTCCACACAAAACTATGGAAAACCAATCTCTATTGATGAAATCTGCAAGTTGAACGGTAATTGTTCCATGAAACTGCGCCACTATAGCGATGGTATTCGTGGAAAGCCACCTGGGGTTTCGATGGTTTTGCAATACCTGCGACGAAAGTTCATTGATATTGAGACGAAACCTGGAGGTTTCAAAAAAATTTAAAAAACCATGGAAAGGCACCTTCCTTTCCACAGTTTTGGATCTTCAATAAGTGCTTGTGATTCATGTGCAGTCTCTTGGAGTTTTTGTGTCTATATTGGACAAGCGAATCCACAGATACACTTCAAGAATCGACAGTCGATAAATCAATAACTTGGATAACTTTTCCCATTCAATTATTTCTAGTGGCGTGATTATATGCCTAGATTAAATTTTGTAAGCACTTATTCAAAACATAGCATCTGTTGTATATTGGTATGATGTACACATTTCCATGTCAGTTTCTAATTACTTGCAATATTTCCATACTTATTCATCACAGCCAAATAGGGTCCTTACAGAATGGTCTTATTCGCACCCTCTGTGCATATGAAAATTGTATGCTTTCATTTGGGTCCAATGTGAATCCTATGAACTTCCAAAGTTTTTATTAGGAAGACAGAAAGGTTTTCATTGTTCTTTTCTATCACCTTTCTATATTCTTGATAAAAAATTTGGAAGTTCATAGGATGCACATTGGACCCAGATGAAAGCATACAATTTTCATATGCACAGAGGGTGCAAATAAGACCATTCTGTAAGGACCCCATTTGGCTGTGATGAATAAGTATGGAAATATTGCAAGTAATTAGAAACCGACATGGAAATGTGTACATCAGACCAATATACAATAGATGTTATGTTTTGAATAAGTGCTTACAAAATTTAATCTAGGCATATAATCTTGCCACTAGAAATAATTGAATGGGATAAGTTATCCAAGGTATTGATTTATCGACTGCTGATTCTTGAAGTGTATCTGTGGATTCACTTGTCAAACCAAGCATAAAATAACAGAAATTGAAAATTAAAATAAGTCACTCTACCACCGTTCAAGTGGGATATATCATAGATGTTGCAGGTATTACAATGTTATATGCAATGGAAAGTGTTAACACCATATCTGTCCTATAAAGGTAGTAGGTTCTAGGATCTAGCTTCTATTGAGATGCATTATTTGCAATTACAAGATTTAGTTCTAGAAGAAAATGTTAAATGGATTGATACGATCAATGGAATAGTTGATGCTACAAGGGATTCTATTAGTGAAGAATCAAGGTTTGAGAATTTATTATTTTATATGTGAAAATATCCTCAAATGTGAGACCTAAATTAATAAATTAAATGCTGCTACAAACTTTCCAATGATATGTCTTTTCCAATAAGCAACCAAGATTTGTGATAGCAGAATGTTTTAACCCTTATTTAGATTTGAAATAAGGTACACATGAGGTTAAAACTAGGGAAGATCTAGGAATTTCATTTATTAATCTGAAGTTTTCAACCTTGAAAATCAACCTTTTAATTCTGTTTTAGACCAGATTTAATCAGTGCTACAGAGAAGATTTATAGAAGGTAATTCCCAACCACAAATGGGGAAAACCTACCATGCGATTTGATGTTTAGGGATGAGTTTAATACATGTAAATGAAAGAAATTTTCAGATCTTATAAAACAGAAAATGAAAGATGAATTAAGATTTAAAATGGCATAAAAGCTATGATCAATGCCTAACAAATCCAAGTTAGGCAGATGGGGTCAATTGAGGATCTCATGGAGGCTTTAGTGATTAAAGAGTAGATAGGGTTGAATGGTTCAAACCCAATATTCTCCTTAATAACTAGATCCACTTCAGAAATATTCAATAGGAAAATCCCAATCTAGACATTAGATATTTATCAAACAAGAGCCACGAGGTGGAAATGTCGCCACTATTCCTAAAAATTATTACTACAAGACAAATGCTATAGAATGGAAATATACCTATGTTTCAACCCCAACAAATCTTCCCATGCCAAACCAAGAAATATATCATAATACACTTGTAATATAACCAAGGTTCACCCAACAAGTCACAAGGCACTTAACCAAAAATAAAATAAAATCAGCTAATTTTGTCTATAAAGTGTGTTCTTGGGGTAATTCCACCAAGAGATGTGGTTCTGGAGTCACATTCCACATGTCCTGTGAAAGAAATCAACAATCAATCTATCCAGCACACATTTTCCACCAAAATATCAACTCACATTTAAATGCTATATTACAATATCGTTGCCTCACTGATGTGGAAACTTGTGTTTGTATTCGGAAATATTTATTTAACCATTGTATTAAAACAAAAAAAACACACAAATTTTAAAGTTTAAGACAAAAATATATTAAATACACATATAAATAGGTTTTTACTAGAAATGTGTGTACATTGTTAATACAACCATCCTATCAAACAATATAAAACAAAAAATAGAGGAAAGAGTCATGTTGTCTTACTATATGAATGAAATGTCACTAAATACTCTGGATAAATCTTTGTTATCTATGAATGTTAACTTTCCAGAAAATAATATTTAGATATGGAAATATTTGTTCTAACAGAATGCACTTTGAGGAGCTCATGGAATGCTTTTGTAGCGCACATATAAATACATTTTGTGGACTTATAAAAAAACTAAAGAAACAGTTTAGGGGAGGAAGTTCAGGGATGAAGCTGCAGAGCTACGAGCATGGGCTTGTTGTGAGAATCATTGCCTATGATGTTTCCATCTTTATTCATTCTCCCATTGCATCTTCCACATAGACTTGGGGACCCTGGTGGATTTTTCTTGACCCCTTTTCTATTATTTATTTCACAGCTTTTCTCCTAACAGTCCTTACAAAATCGATGACTGATATCTTTTCAACGGAATCTTCCAACTGCAAAGTCAAATTCAAACCATTAAGAAGCAAAACCCTGAACATGAATTTGTTCTCCTCAGGTTCAGGCTTGGGTTTCTTCTTAGGAAGCACTCCAAGGTAGCCCTAATTGCTGCTTCTTTTCCTCCTGGTAGAAGATTCTGCCATCTTGGACACAAGAAACGACAAACCGTAGAGGGAATATTGTGTTCTTCTATCGCAACACTTGCCTACACTTAGAATTTGCAAGAATTGATGCATTCAACAGGCTTTGATTAGTTTATATAGAGACTGCTATGGCTAGGGTTGATGTCTCACTAATTACTCAAAGCAATTATGCATGTACAACTCAAGACAAGCTCTGGCATTCCACGATTGCTACAAAGCTCTGCTTAGTAGCCTCAAAACCACTATTAGCAAACAAAAGCAATTTTCTATAGAAAATTCAGGATTCAAACCCCAATAATTCAAGTCTGGGAAGTTCTATCAATCTTGTATGTGACCGAACACTAGGATATGTAGTGCACCCACAAAGGCAATTGCAATTGATGTTGAGCAAATTCTCCTTAGAGAGGGTATTCTAAGAGGCTGGGACTATCAGGTTAGGTGCACTTCTACTGAAATCTACAAGGACGCTATTTATTCATCAATTTCTCTGCAAAAGGAGGACAAACCATGCACCACTGTCATTAGAACTGCTTAGTGCAAAAGAACCTCATGATAGAGGGTAACCAAGGGAAAGCTACAAACAGTCAACTTTAGTAGTTAAATGTAGGGAAAACCTGTCCAAAATGTGAGCACGGTGCACTGCAGAATAGGTGAGCATAACACTAGTACTAGTTACTATATTGAACCTAAGAATGCAATGGAAAAATGAGCCAGGAACTCTAAAACCCAGGGAAAAGTAGGGAATGGTACAACAAGAACACAACAAAGATAGATAATTCTGATATTTTTATGTTTCTATACAAACATTGGATATGAAGCATGATGAAGAGGCTAGAAATGAAAATAGAAAAGTTATATTATACGCCATGTACAAGCAAGTCATATAAAATATTAATGCCTAGGGAGAATGTAGGAAATGCAAGAACCCTTACCTTATCAATCGCCTTTCGCCAGGTCCATTGGCCCATACCACTTGCAAAAAGTTGTCCTAATAAAAATAAAACCACTGTGTTGGCTGGAAATTAAATTTATAAATGAAATAAATAATCCATTCCTATACCTATACACAAGTGGTAATTTTGCTAGGCATGGAAAATATCAAAATACTCTATGAAATAAAAAATGGGCATACAATTAAATCAGCTAATGCTGTCTGGAAAGTGTGTTCTTGGGGTAATTCCACCAAGATATGTGGTTCTAGATTCACATTCCACATGTCCTGCGAAGGAAATCAACAATCAATCTATCCAGCACACATTTTCCTCCCGAATATCAACTCGCATTTAAATGCTATATTACAATACTGTTGCCTCACTGATGTAGAAATTTGTGTTTGTATTCGACAAGATTTCTTTAACCATTGTATTAAAATGAAAACAACACACATATTTTAAAGTTTAAGACAAAAATATATTAAATACACATATAAATAGGTTTTTACTGGAAATGTGTGGACACTGTTAATACCACCATCCTGTCAAACAATATAAAACAAAAATTAGAGGAAAGAGTCATTTTGTCTTACTATATGAATAAAATGTCACTAAATACTCTATATAAATCTTTGTTATCTATGAAATGTTAACTTTTCAGTAAATAATAGTCCGCACGGGTGTGGCTCATTGGCGGTTCAGTTGTTATGAAGTCACTTGTTGTAAATTGAAGGTCACGAGATCAAATCCCACCTGGGTTTACTTGTGTCCCATGTCTTGAGAAGGGCGTGGGTCACCTAGGGGTATAGTGGTAGCATGAATGGGGCTTCAGTTTCCAATTCCCCTAATTACTAAAAACAAAAATAACTTTCCAGCAACAAATATTTACATATGGAAATATTTTATCTAACAGAATGCACTTTGAGGAGCTCATGGAATGCTTTTGTACCACACATATTAATACATTTTTTTAACTTATAAAAAAAACTAAAGAAACGGTTTAGGGGAGGAAGTTCAAGGATGAACCTGTAGAGCTACGAGCATGGGCTTGTTGTGAGAATCATTGCATATGATGTTTCCATCATTATTCATTCTCCCATTGCATCTTCCACATAGACTTGGGGACCGCGGTGGATATTTCTTGACCCCTTTTCTATTATTTATTTCTCATCTTTTCTCCTAACAATCCTTACAAACTCGACAACTGCCATCTTTTCAATGGCATCCTCCAACTACAAAGTCAAATTCAAACAATTAAGAAGCAAAAACCTGAATGTGAATTTGTTCTCCTCAGGTTTAGGCTTGGGTTTCTTCTTAGGAAGTACTCTAAGGTAGCCCTCATTGCTGCTTCTTTTCCTCCTGGTAGAAGATTCTTCCATCTTGGACACAAGAAACGACAAACCGTAGAGGGAATATTATGTTCTTCTATCACAACGCTTGCCTACACTTAGAATTTGAAAGAATTGATGCATGCAAAGGGATTTTATTAGTTTATACAGAGAATGCTATGGCTGGGGTTGATGTCTCACTAATTAATCAAAGCAATTATGCATGTACAACTCAAGACAAGATCTGGAGTTCCACAATTGCTACAAAGCTCCACTCAGTAGCCTCAAAACTACTATGAGCAAACAAAAATAGTTTGCTATAGAAAATTCAGGCTTCAAACTCCAAAACATTGACATTATCAAAGAAAAACTAACAACCGTTCTCAGGGTTTAATTGAATTGCAACACATCCCGCTGACACCTATGACTTCTGATACGTCGAAAACGCTGGAGGAGCTGATATCAAAACCCACGTCACTGAAATATATCCCAATCAACAATCAAATAAATAATATTAAAATAAATTTGTTTAATATAAAATTTTGGGGGAGGAAGCTCAGGGATGAACCTGCAGGGCTACGAGCATGGGCTTGTTGTGAGAATCATCGCATATGATGTTTCCATCTTTATTTGTTCTCCCATTGCATCTTCCACGTAGAATTGGGGACCAGAGTGGATCTTTCTTGGCCCCTTTTCTATTATTTATTTCTTATCTTTTCTCCTAACAGTCCTTACAAACTCAACTACCGACATCTTTTCAATGGCATCCTCCAACTGTAGAGTCAAATTCAAACCATTAAGAAGCAAAACCCTGAACATGGATTTTTTCTCCTTAGGTTCAAGCTTGGGTTTCTTCTTAGGAAGCACTCCAAGGTAGCCCTCATTGCTTCTTCTTTTCCTCCTGGTAGAAGATCCTGCCATCTTGGACACAAGAAACGACAAACTGCAGAGGGAATACTATGTTCTTCTATCATAACACTTGCCTACACTTAGAATTTGAAAGAATTGATGCATGCAATGGGATTTAGTTAGTTTATACAGAGAATGCTATGGCTGGGGTCGATGTCTCACTAATTACTCAAATAAATTATGCATGAAGAACTAAAAATAAGCTCTGGCGTTCCACAATTGCTATAAACTCCACTCAGTAGCCTCAAAACCACTCTAAGAAAACAAAAAGAGTTTTCTATAGAACATTTGGGCTTCAAACTCCAAAAAGTTGCCATTATCAAAGAAAAACTAACAATTGTGCTCAGGGTTTAATTGAATTGCAGTACATCTAACTGACACATATGACGTATGATATGCCACCAACGCTAGAGGAGCTGATATCAAAACCTACGCCACTGAAATATAGCCCAATCAACAATCAAATAAATCATATTAAAATAATTCTATTTAATATAAATTTTAAAAACTTTAGAAAACTTTACAACCACAAAAAATTAAACAATGTATGGTTGGTTGGATTAATAGACATAACCCATCCATATATATCACCGCTTGCGGTGACATAACAAGGGTTAAGAGCAACACAACCAAATTTGAGAAACATGCACACTATTAAACTTTTCAATGACAAGCATCCACTATAATAGAGAAAGGTATTACCCAATTATAATTTATTATAAAGAGACAATTGAAGATTATATCCATTGACCAAGCATCAAGTATCAAAGACATCCAATCAACCATCCATAAGCATCAAATAAGAGTACTAAACAACAGTATAAGAATTATCTTCATAACTTCTGCTTGTTTTTTACCACAATTAGATATTTCAGTTGGTTGTTATGAAGGAATTTATATTAGTAAGCCACTGCATTTGAGATGTATG
This sequence comes from Pseudotsuga menziesii, assembly GCA_001517045.1. Taxonomy (NCBI): domain Eukaryota; kingdom Viridiplantae; phylum Streptophyta; class Pinopsida; order Pinales; family Pinaceae; genus Pseudotsuga; species Pseudotsuga menziesii. The sequence continues at coordinate 138,806 of LPNX010274944.1, read as the reverse complement.
AATTTGTAGTCATATCTATGTATGCTAACTTGTTATGGTTCAGTTGATAGAAGAGGAGGAGGTGGAGCTTATGAAAAATGAAAAAAATAAGGATGGTGGAAACACACCTGATGCTTTTGCAGATGCAGCTATCAATAATGCTGTAAATGGTCATGTTTCCCCTACTGTATCGATATCTCATGCAGTTGATCAATCACAAGCAGAACTCACTAAGGTTGGTTTCTCTCTCAACATATTTTTTGTTTGATTATAATATTCCTTGGTCTATCCTTTGTTGGTAATCTCTATCTTCTTCCTATTACTGCACATTGCCCTTTACAATGAGTATTTCCTTGCTTCCAGTTTGACATTTAATATTAGCTTTGAAAAAGGGTTTATTGAATTCTAGTCAAATAATGGCTAGGGAAGTTCACAACAGTGCCACAAATTTAATTGCAATGAAGTTAAATCAATTCCATTTATAGTTTTGGACCTAAGTTACACGATACGGGGAAATAGCCATGTGTTTCCAAAACTGAAACACATTGGAAATGTGACCACTCATTTATAAATAACACATTATATTAGAACTTTGAAAGAAAGGACAAACAACTATATCTTCTACACAATTGTATTAGTGACCACTTCCTTTCAATCAATCACTTCTATGAATGAAGAAGACATACTAAGTTGATTTGGTTCTTATAGATGCAAATGTAAATGATATCAAGTCAATGTATTCAATTCAAGATATATGGAATTAGTGGCAAGGTCATCCATTAGCACTTTAGCATATAGGATATCATTAGCCGTGTAACCATATACAATTCAGGTGCAGTATTTAACCAACCAATAATCTTCCATTCAAGTATGAGGACTCATATAAATATAGCAGCAATAATATAGTATGATAGTTCTAATTATGACAATTTTATAGCATTAGTGAAGGTTACCAATGTAAGGTGTATAAGAGTTTTAGTTTTGCATTCAATTTAAACCACACCAATCCAAACCTTGAACACTATTCTTCGCAATATAGGACAGACACCAAATGTATGTTCCAGACTTGTAGCTATGCAAATAATTTAAATTTTCAGACTTTATTTGCCTCTCTTAAACAATATCACCATCCAACTAATAGTTAAACTTTGATTCAGTTTGGTGTTTACTGTGGTTGCAGGTAGGGAGGGTTGTCAAAGTTTGAAAGTTTGTAGTTTATTGTAGACTGTAGGCAGCAGGTGGTAGTGTGTTGATATAGGGATGTTACATCCTATTTTTCGAAATGGTTGCTGAAATGATAACAACCAACATAGATTCCTCTTAAATAGAATACATGGTGGCCCTTTAAAGAAAAAACATGGCATGGAGTTATATTGCAACCTAAGAGAATTGGGTTTTCTAGTCCACAGAACACCAATTATTGTATTATAATTAACACAATAGCCACTTACATATCCTATTAAAAACATTCACAGTCTAGCTTTGAACTATCAATTCATGGGAATTTTAACATGATGCCCAAAAGGAATGAAAAAAACTAGAACCAAACCCACATTTTGCAGACATGCCAACTAGATAAATACCCACAAAATCATATGAATCAAATACATATTTTATGGTGAGGATATGAACTTGCATACCCTGATCATAAGCCGTGATTTTTGCACAAATCAGAAACACCGTCTAGAAAGTAAAATTATTCAGCCTCGTCCCCATCATCAACAATTGCCAATGCATCTTGAAAATATCTTCATCTTTCCCATTCAGAGCATACCCTGCAATCATATAGCTCCACAAAACCACCACATTCCATTCAGGCATATTGTCAAAATATCTCACAACAAGCAAACACATGCATGGAAGCATTAAAATATCTCATTCCCTTCCTCCTTTTCCTCGATAAATGTTGTTTGTAGGTATCACATTGAATTTCCCAAGTTCACCTGGACAGCTCATGCTTCATGCTTGGAAGGAGATTGGAGCCATTTCATCCACACCACATCCACAACAACGAAAAAAAACCATGAATAAAATAAAAACACAATAGGTAATCAAGAAAAACATAGAAGGAAACAAACATGAAGGTCTAAACATTGCTTCCATTCTGGAGGTGGGGCACGTGGTTCTAGAAGCATGGGATCACATGCGAAGTGAGTGGATGATGCACTAATAGGAAAAGTCCTTCACCCACCCTTCTTGTAAAAAAAACATCATAGCTTGTTCCAGATCCTTCAGTGAAAGTTTGAAATTGAAAACCCCCAAATGGGAGCCGGAGCAGATCTTGCATGGGTCTCCGTTTTTGAATGCTAATGAGCTAGTGCACAGGTTTTTTTGAATTCTACATTTTTTGTTTGATTATTTACATATTTTATATTTATGTTTTGTTTTGTTTTTTTATTTTTTTATTTTTCTTTTGTTTAGTTGATTTTGGGTTTCTTTATTTGCAAATTTTATATTTTGTTGCATTTTAAATTAATTATAGGTAAACAACTCTATGTTTTTAATTTAGTGTAGTTTTTTTTAATTTAATTTTACTAGGATTTTTTCATAATTTGTATTGGTTGCATTGCTTATAGTGAGATCCTATACATAAGTCCCTTCAAGGACAAACACAATGATGATGAAGATGATGATGGTGATGATGATGATGATGATGATGATGACGACGATGAAGATGATGGTGATGAAGACAACAACAATGATGATGATCATCATCATTATCCTCATCATCGTCCTTGTCATCATCGATATCATCATCATCATCTTCATAATCATCATCATCATCATCATCATCATCGTCATCATGATCTTTTTCATCATCATCTTCTTCCTTATCATCATCATAGACATAATAATCATATTCATCATCACTTAAGGTCTTCATTATCACCGTCATCATATTTATCATCATGATCATATTCATCATCACCATCATCAACATCTTCACCTTCATCATCATATTCATGGCACCAACATCATCGTCATCCAATTCATCAGCATCTCCATTATCAGGATCATCATCACAATTTTCATTATCATCGTCAGCATATTCATCATCATCATCATATTCATTATCATCATCATCATCATCATCATCATCATCATCATCATCGCAATTTTAGGGGGATCTCACTGAATGAAGACGTCTAGATGATAGGGAGAGAAGCCAGTTGAGTAAAAAATTAAGGCTTGCTCCTAACACCCATTCCAAGGACTAATATAACAATTCAATATGATCTGAGGAAGCATTCAAAAAAAAAAAACCACTTTTTGGCCCCTGTGAAGCCTCCTGTTCTTAGATTTGTGCACATGAATAATCAAGACTTATGGACCTAGTCCGATGTCTTAAAAGAGGAAGATCCAAACTAAGCAGTTTGGTAGTTCCATAAAGTGCATTATTTATAGGAGTGAATAATCACTCATAACCATTCTATTATATTGTTGGCAAAGCTCAGAACAATTTAGTGAAGACCAAGGTAAAGATCTTGTCATCACATCTTCATCATCATCATCATCATCTTCATCAGCATATTCATCATCATCACCGTCACCATCACCATCATCTTCATCTTCATCATCATCATCATCATCATCATCATCATCATCATCATCATCATCCTAATCATCATGATAATCATGATCATCATCTTCAACATCCTCATCCTAGACATCATCACCATCCTTATCATTCTCATCCTCATCATCATCATCCTCATCCTCTCTCTCATCATCATAATCATCATTGACCAAAAGAGACGCCATCGAGTGGAATCAATCCTCCATTCAAAGGTCCTTCCAAATTCCAATGGCTTATTTTATCAATGACCTAACGACCGACTTTTTCACCGGCTCGACAGAGTTATCCCTTATCTAATTTCAATAAACTATATTCTCCATGGACCGGGCGAGTAGAGACCGCTTTATATATGTATGGAATTTCAATAGCTAGGATACTAATAATGATGTATCTGTGTGCGTCTCTATATTTAGGGTGTTTGTTTTAATCACAACTTAGACTTCCTTATTATCTAGCTTAACATTTTTAGGGTTTGGGTTTGGTCTTAGTTATAACGTCAACATTATCAATTTCCTATTTTTCTCTTGAAATGTGTTGTCAAAGATATATTAATAAATCTTTATCCATTACTCAAATCGACTCATTTTCTTGATGATGAACCTTGATAAATGTTCTTAATGTCAACATATCAAATGGAGTCTACAATTACCTTGAATACCACTCCTCAAACCTATTAACCTAGAATTTAAGAGAAGAGATTGTAAATATGTTTTTTGTCAAAATAACATTTTTGAATCTGTAAGATTCACAAAGAGATTATAGTATATAATAGTCCTTGTTTTTTGTTTAACCTTTTCACATAAATATAAGATAAAAATTTGAAAAGATAAGTGTTGAATCCCTCTCAAACTTCTTCTCATGTGAGATCCAAATACTAGTAAGATCCACATTGAAGTTTGAAGGATAGTTTTTTCAATGTGTTTGAATAATAATTATATGCACCGAGTTTTGAAATAGAAATGAGAATCCCTATCAATCCCTCTCATTTGACATCTAGATGTTAGTAGACTCAAGACTAAAGTTTGAAAGATAAATTTTCAAGTCTTCTAATACTTAGGTTTATTATGGTGAAGACGATGCTTAGGGATTAGGTGGAGTTTGAAATTGAATGGCTAGTTACTCATGAACTGTATCCATATGGAAAAACATATCAATTAGCTTTGTGATGGTATTTGTAACTTTTTTTTCCATTAATGGAAATGCGGATCCTAAAAAACCTATTTAGCTATAAAGATAATAATACAATGCTTTTAATAGCATGTAGAAAAGTTCATTTCAAAACAAGTAAGGTAAAATGTCATGGAAAAGTTATTCTTATAATTTTTTTACTTTTATGTTGTTTATTTAAACCATTGGTTATGGAAATGATCAAGTGGTCACAACAAGGATCAACAATTTTAAATCTCCCAGGGATGTACAATGTTAGAAGTACACTAATTTTAGGTGGATACGTTGGCATTGGACAAAGATCATATTTTTAGTTTTTGTTATTAATGTTAGGGATTTGATGGATGATCTCTTTTGGTCTTGTAACATAGAAGTTCTAATAGTGGAGCTCTTCTCAAAACAATTCTAGACAGAAATAAGCTTTAGTACCCCATGAAGGCTACCACCCCTAATTTCATATTATGCATTCAGATAAGGATGCGAGTAGTTCTCAACTACTCTAATCACTTTATCATGATAGGAAAAAAAAATTCCCTTCAAAAAATAAATAGGCCAAATAACATGCAATACAAAAAACCAATACTCCTAATGGTTATGTCTATGTTCACATTAACAAAACAAGTGCATCAATCTCTTTCTAAATGGGATTTTTCCCAATCTCATCTTCCATCACCGTTACATGTTCGTCATTCTCAACCTTTATTTTAGTCTCTCCTCCTCTATACTAACTCTTAAGTAATCCCCATAAAAAGAATATGGAAGTGATAAATCATATGTACATGGTTTACCTCACTAATTCCATGTAAATGTTGAATCACTTGGGATTTCTTCTTATTGTCATTTTTTTTCTATACAATGTTTTTAATAATGAACTTTTTTTTAACACTTAAATTTTCAAATGAAAAGAATGATTTATTTTTAAATGTCAACATTGAAGGGTTCAATTTCTCACAGCCCTTCAAAGTAAAATGAGACCTACCCTTCAAATTTGATCCCTGGTGACCAATGATCAAATTTGAAGGGTGGGTCTTAATTTCAATTGGAAGGGCATTTATTCTCTCAGCCCTTCGGAGATGAAGGGAAATATAAATAATGGTACTTTAATTGAAAATTATAAATTAACCAAACCCTTTCACACAAAAAAAATGCAAAAAACAAATATTGTTCTTTCAGCACTTGTTGTGAAAGCATGCATGTATGTGATGGAGGGGCCTAAGTCAATTGAATCCTTGCAACTCATTGCATGTCTGAGTCTAACAATATGCCTTTTAAATTGAACCAGAATACCAAAATAATTTTATTAATGGTTGATTCCAAAAAGTTATAGGTGTGAGTAGTTAAATGCTTGTGGCTCTAAAATCTATTGTGTTTTGTACCAGTCCACGATTCACTGAATCCATAGTCACGGGTAGGAATTTAAATTATTTAATGAAAAAAATTAATGTGTATAACCTCTATTTTCAGACCATTTTCCATGCTGATGCTTGCCACTACCCTCTTTATTGTCTTACCAAAAGGCATGATAATGAGGAAGAAGACCTAAAATTATGGACTTCACCTTCAATGAATTCCTTGCAATCACATTGGTAAGGAGTGATAAGAAGATCAGAACAATCCAACTTGTCAAATTTGAGTTGATAGTGTTAATTAAAGACTTATAAGGTAAATTTAATACAAGACTTACTTATAGTTCTCTCTTACTCTTTGCATCTTGAGAATTTAATATTTTATGGTTGTCTTTGCACCTTGACCCAACTCGTATTATAAGGTGAGGATGTGCAGACATAATAATCCTTAGTTATGACTATGATATGAGGATTTAAAGAGAAGAGGATGTAAAGACAAGTAATTTTTATAAGTATTTTGGTAGCGCTGAGGACAAATGTCGTGAGAAACCACTCATGTTTGGAAGGATAGAGGGAGATAACATCACGATCATGCCACTCATCAAACTAAAGACTATTCTTGAGCCAAAAATTGTTTTTTTAATTTTATTAATAACCATTGTTTCTCCATATCGTGTTCCCAATGACACCTCTCTATAGTAATGCATAAATCAATTTCTGCATAGTTTGTGATCCTCGCTACATGCCATTACTGTATTTGCATGACATTGAGTGTTCTTTATAGTTGTCGTGAGTCCATGATATTCATGCAAGAAATGAAGTCTTGTAGAGGAGGACTTTTCAAACTAAACTTTTGAATTTCATTTTGACAAAAAAAAGTGGACATTGGTAGCGAGGTTCACATATAAGGTAGTAGGCACAAATTTTTGAGCTCGTTTCGAGCCTAGTAGTAGAATAGTAGTTTTTGACACATTGTCACACTTTAGATTACAACCCCAAGTGACTCGGGAGTCAGAGTCACATCTCGATGGCTAGCACCTTGTAGTCATTAATGATTACTGGCCATCTTCAACAACTAAGCACCGAGTGCATGACATGAGTGAGTAAGTGATTATAATTTATCATATTTACAATATTTTGAATGATGAGTTGAACTTTATATCATAGGAATTTCAACATCTTGAGAAATTTATATGAATGGGTAATTTCAAATGTTGCTCTTCTTTTGAAATGTTGATATAAATTATACCCTTCTTTATTGGAAGGGTAAAATTTAAATTTAATTTTTTTTTGAAGGGCAATTTTAACTTTACACTTCTGGGAAGGGCTAGAACCCTTTGGAAGGGATGTGAAGGGTTCAATTTTGAATGCTGATAGCTGGTGGTGGCTCTGGAGCCGTTCAACTTGGTAAAGGTGGTGTCCTGGTCAGGTCTGCTATAGAAAGGATGTCCTCATGTATGATATGACCAATAATCATATCCCTCGATGCCATTTGTGACACTCCTTAGGTGAAGATAATGTCCAAAGCATCACCAATTCACCAGCCTTCCTAACTCCAGAGATTCGACACGTTGATTGTGTAGAAAAAAATGAGAGATCATGAAGTCCACATCTTTGAAGCGATGAACCTGGCCTCTACATGAAGCAAAGGGATGTGGCTAGCTGAAACCGTTCCAAACACCACCGTTAATGTAAGTGAAAAGACAAAGAATGTCACGTCCAAACACCGCGATCCATGTGGACGTCAATGAAACATCAAAGGAGGTGGCATGACTGGATTCTCAGTAGAAAATAAAGATCCCTACCCATGTGTCCAATCGAGTTTCCATTATGATGACTAGTCATATCTGTATCCATCTTCATATTCATCACCCTATATAAACACCACCTTCCCAGGACGATTAAGATGCATAAGATGAATCAGTAATTAGAGACAATGCTCGAAGAGTTATTCTGCTAAGAGATTATGAGAATTCTGAAAGAGTTGAAATGGTGATATGCTTGAGAGGCTTGTTAGTCTCGGGGTGTTGATGGTTGGTGAGATTGATTTCATGCTCATCTGTCGCCCTGGTTTTTCACACCAGGAAAGCACAAACCATCGGGGCCTAGATGTGAAGCATTTTGAATGTTTTTGGATAGCTGTACCTTCGGCTGCGCAGTGCCTAAGTTTTCCTATACCGAGAGTGTCTCGCCAGAAACCCTAGAAGAAATCATGACTTCCAAAGACCCAGTACATGGTGGCTGTGTTTAGCGGCAACCAGTGGGAGTGAATGCTCGTGCTGGGGTGGCGGGTGTCCAAAGTCTTCATCGCGTCATTTTTGAACTCCAGTTGCCAAATTTTTCTGAGGTAGTGAGGAGGTGGAAGACACCCTCCACTGTATGACCTATAGGAGAACCAGCGCCATGGGACGTGGGGAGTACAAAGATGCCCTTCTCCATGTCCCCTCATACAATAGTATTACTAGGACAGAAGGGGGTTGTAGAAAATGCAAAGCATGGAAAGGATATAAACTCCTTTTCCAGTATGAAAACTAGGAAGAAAGGTGCCTTTGAGCACGAAACACACACCCAGGGAAGGACACGTTGCTGATTCGAAAGATAGATGAGTGGTCAAGCCCAGTGGTCCATACATAATGTCTATTTTAATATATGTAAACCATGGCAGTAGTACCATGCTCTAAGTTGTTAGTAGTTGATTATGATTGTAAACAGTTTCATGTCCTGTTTCGAGGATTAACCTCGGGGACAGAGATAGTATAAATTGCTCCCCACAGAGGGGAGAAGGATTGGGAATTTTCAAGATCAAAGGCTCTCCACTGTAACATTTTTCAATATTTCCAGATATGAATAAAATTACATAGGAATGATAATCCTTTCATGGCAGAGAATCCTCATGTGTCATCTTTTTCTTCAATAAGTAACTTCTTTACGTGAATGTTTATCCTGTTTTTCATTCCAGTTTGTATTTTCTTTTCATGTTTGAGCATTAGTGTATATGGTCCATAATTTGTGTTGTATGCTCTCGACCCATTGTTAAAGCATTTTCAAACAATTTCTTCTAAAGTCATGTAGAATTCACCATGGTTAGGTGCTCTGCATGATGGACTGTTTTCTCCTGTCTGCTAATCACCTGCTAAATATCTCCAGATTGAAGGATGGATGACTATCTTGCCTCTGTTCGTAAACTTTCATGATTCCTTACCTCCTGCAACATATTTCAGATTGGATTGTTGACTCCATTTCCCAATGGTCCCCTCCATGATCGTCCCACCAGACTTTATAAAAACAAACTTGTTCTATTTAGAAATTTGACCTTCTGACTTGTCTTTGATTGAATATCTTGCATATGAAAACTTTTTAAATAGTGATACATCCCTCTCTGAATTAGCCATCAATTATCTTACTGCATGCCTGTTGAGTTACAAGTGGTTTCCATTTTCATACATTGAGTTTCCCTCATCTTTATCATCATAATGGGGTTTGTGGTTGTTGTTGATATGTATATATTCAATTAGAATTACTCATTTTATATCACATGGATGTAAGGATGAAACATAGAACTTGGGGGTGCATAACAACAACCCTCATTTTCATAGATAAATTCATAAAAGCCAAAAGCCAAAGAAAATATATCAGGGTTACACATTACAATTTACAATTGTCATAAGGAAAAAAAAATCACTTACTTGAGCCAAATGTAGTTATGGAAGCAAGATTGCGTAGACACCACCCCATGAACAAGAATGAACCATCACTCCAGTAGCAACCATACCTGCAAATGCCCAAGGTAGACCAAACCTTAAAATATCCAAGGTAAAACACTCTTGAAGAAAAACTACAACAATAGAGTTTACCTCGAGCTGCCATGCCGAAATTACCAAGGTTTCCATGCAAAAAACAATGAGACCACCCAACTATACAAATTACACCCTTCCATGAGGAAATTTTTTAGAAAAGTGGTCAAAATTGGTCCCAACAGCCTTAAGAGAATGCTCGCCACAATTCATGGTTTGAGAAGAATGCCTGCACCATGGTACCATCCTATAGCTAGTTGGTTTGGATACCTATTCATGATTTGAGTTTGCTTTAATCTTTCTTGAGGAGAAAGATACAGGCCTGCCAAAACAGGGTTTTTCACCAGTGGATGCAAAAATGGCTAAGTAGCGTCAAAAAGATGTCTGCCCTAAATTATGGGTTAGAGTAAATGCCTGCAGAACATGGGGGTCTTGTAGATTGGTCTTCGACCTACCTCACCATGTCTTCATATTGTCTTGGAAGTGGATGAAGAAACAGTTATGGACCTTCCAAAAGGGTGTTTTAGGTAGATTAGACCAAATTGAGAGATTTGTCCAAGTATGGAATTGGTGTTAAATCTGGCCAAGTGGCCTTAAGGAAATGCTCGCCATGCCTCATAGATGATATGAAAAATGTATTGAGAATGTGATTTTCTAGAGTGTTGTATGGAGCATACAACCATGTCACTTGCCTCACGAAAGAGTCTTTAAGGAGGAAGATGTCAACCTGTAAAAAGTGCCTCCCAGCCATATTTGCACTATTCCAGTACTGGCAAAACTTCCTAAGTGGCTTCACGGAAATGCCCACTAGAGATTGTCCTGATGATGATAAATTTATTTGAGGGCATGGGGTTGTTCTTTAATGAAATGGCTATCTTTCCATGTTCTTATTTTTTCTTATGGTGACCACATGAGGAAAATAACAATCTGCCAAACTAGAAGAAAAATGTTTTTGCATATTCAGAAGTATGAAAAAGTTGACTAAGTGTTAAGAACAAGAGTTTGAGAGGTCAGTTGGAAATGACCGCCAAGGGTTTTCTTTTTTCAAGTAAGTTCTTCAAATGTAATTTTTGTGTTGAAGAAAATGCCCGCACCATATGGGGGTCTTGTAGATTGATATTTGGCCTACCTGACCATGTCTTCATATTTTCTTGGAAGTATCTGAGGAAGAAGTTATGAACCTGCAAAAACAGTGTTTTAGACAGATTGGACCAGACTAAGAAAATTTTCTAAGTGTTGGAAAAATTGGCTCATGTGGCCTTTGGAAAATTCTTGTCGTACCTTATAGGTGTATGATAAAAATTATCTGAAGCTATCATCCTACATCTTGTTGAAGAGGTTATCTCACCATGGTATCAGTTATCAAAGAAGATGTTTTATGAAAAAGATAATGGTCTACCGAAATAGAGTTTCAACTTGTTTTGCACTATTCCAGTACTGGAAAAACTGCCATAGTGGCCTTAGTGAAATGCCCGCCCTATCTCATAGGATGATGAGAAAAATAATATGAAAGTGTTAGGATATAGCTTGTGGATGGGTGCATCTAACCATGGTATCAATTATCCTGTGGAGTGTTTTATGACAAATATACAAATCTTCCAAAAGTAAGAAAAATATTATTTTGCATTTTAAGAACACAAGAAAATTGGTTGTGTTAAATTCAGGAAATTGAAAATGCATTTTGAAGTGCCCACAAGGAGGGGTTATTTTGATGATAAAATTCATCAGGTAGCATAGGAATGTTCCTTGGTGAATGGAATATCCATCCATTCCTTCAGAATTTCTTATCATGGTCTCATATGCAAAATATCAATCTGCCAAAAATAGGAAAAATAATATTTTGCATAGTGAGAACAAAAGAAATTTGACCAAGTGTTAAAAACAAGAGTTTGAGAGGTCGGTTGGAAATGCTCTCCAAGGGTTGTCTTTGTGCAAGTAAATTTATCAAATTTCATGTATCCATTCTTTGGTAAGTTGTCCATCTGCTCACGACTTCGGGTCTCCATAGAGTGTTCACACATGTGAAATAGGAGTCTGCCAAAATGGGAAGAAATATGTTTTGATGTTCAAAAGAGGTTGAGAAGCTATTTTGAAATGCTTTCAAGAGGCTATGTGTGTGTCAACAGATTTATCTTGTGAAATGGTCTTGTTCATTGTTGAAATGGCTATCTATCCTTATGGTGATCACATGAGGGAGAAATCAATCTGCCAAAGTAGAAGAAAAATTGTTTTTACAAGTTAAAAACAATTTTGTCTAAGTGTTGAATTAAACAGTTTGGAATCCTATATGTTGATGTGGACAGTAATGAAGACAAGATACTAATGGTGTATGTACAGAGTTGAGACATGGCTGCAGTATGTTGTATGTTGAATGACTTGATGAGTACAAAATGAAGACTTGTTGATTGGTATTTTTGATGTGTGTTCCTGTGGCAAACTTTGGAAGAGTGTGACGTATCAATTGTAATTTGCAATCTGAAATTTGTATAGGGAGGTTGGGTGGAGATAGGGAAAGACTTATTGGTATTTTGACAAGTTGAATCTTGTTTGGATGTTGTATCATCCTAGTCAGTTGTAGTTGACTGAACCATTTTGGTGCGTGGTGCTATCTTATGGGTTGTATCCCATATTGGAGATTGAAGTCTCCACTCATATAAAGATTACAAAACTATATCTTGTGTCCCTTGTGCAATGTCTTGGTAGTGATGTGTTTAATTGATGAATGACATGTGCCTAGTTGATATTGTTCTTTGATAAATATGTTGTTGAAGCAATTGTGAAATAATGATATAAGATTGGTAGAAAAAGTTGAAATTGAGTTGAATCCTTAGCTCACTGATTCATCCCTCCCCTCTCAGTGAGCATTGTGTCTAAAAGACTAAAGTTTTCATTGATGCTAATAAGTGTTGTGCAGTGGCCTTTGATTTACTCACAAGGAGACCTTGATAGTTTGGGCATTGGAACACTAGGTGGCCCAAATGGTCCAAATGAAAGTTGTCCTTCTACTATGGAAAGTGATTAACACTATGTCAATGAACAATAAATTAGTGGAGCATCGGGTCTATAAAAAAATGAATTGCCCAGAGTCATTGTTGACTGGACCCTCTTGTTGCAATTACTTTGGTTTAAATAAAAGGAGGGAGTTGCAGGGTTGTTAAATTTGTTTGTAAGGTACATGACCCAAAGAATGCAATTGTTATTTTGAGCCTCAATGTTAGTTTGTATCCCCCAAAAAAGGATGCATGCTTACCTTTTATAAATTTACGTCTAGATGATTGTTGCAGAGTATGACTGATCTCTCTAGTTTTGGATATGGTTGATAAAGAAATCAGGGCTCAATCCACGCTCAATCATTCACAACTATAGCAAATGTGCAGAAAATGCATGAGTCAGGCAGTACAACGGATGGATGATTCCATGCACATTCTCACATTACGCTTTCAATTATGGAAGGATTGATTTTTTAGCCTAGAGACTCCAAAAACACTTTGTGTGCTTATCAGAGAGGGACTGGGAGGTAGCTGATGCATCTTGTTGATCGCTTTTATAAATAAAAATCTTCTTTCAGATGGGTACCCCTTCACCCAAACCCAACAGATTTGTAACACAAAATAAAATTTTAAATCTGAGTAGAGTTGTGAAGCTTCAGCAAAAAGAGAAGCCTGCTCTAACTCAGCAAGGATAATTATTAATTCCATTACAACTTGACTTGTGCGTAAACATCTAAGAGATATTAATGCCATTACAACTTGACCTGCGCGTAAACAACCTTTGACAGTTGGCATTGGTTTCACGGGTGTGCAAATATAGCCATATATCATCGATATAGAGATGAAAATTCATTGAAAATTAAAAATGTCGATATTGCCACGTTTTTTTTCGCCATGATAAAAAAAAATGAAGTATTAATCCACGAATGTTCAAAACATGGAAGTATTTCATGGAAAAATCTGCCCAAATGTATTAGTGAAGGGATAGTTTCTTGGCTTAACTTTCCACTTCCATCTTAAGATAATCTCCAATATATCCCAAATCCAGAATCAACACAGGATTTTAAACTGGTTTATGTGCTTCGCCCTCTAGGGATCCTAACCTAGAAGTATTTTTCAGTTTGTTCATGGTGACCATGCAGTTAAGTTTTAAGTTAACCAAATTTTCATAGCATGAAATTGTGAGAGATTCCTTCAATAAGGGATGATTCCTAAATTTGAACTTTACATCTGTGCATATGGTCAAGAAAATACTACTCAATGGAATTAAAGTTGGCATCATAACCAATGGACATCCAAAGGTGAGATAAAAAAATTGCCTCTTGTAATGATTTGAAACTCCCGATGGATCATGGTTTCTATAATTATATTTTTCTACCAAATTTTCTTATAATCTAGCTGATTTATTAGGTTCAACGTGCAAAAGTTTTGGCTTGCCGAGAAAATGAGCTTTTCAACACAATTCTGGTTGGTGGAGGTACCTTAGATAGAAGAATCTGTGCTTTATAACTTTTTTTCATTTGTGATTTCTCTAGTTATCTTAAGTCCTCTTTGTTGACTCATAACTCTCAATCTATGTTTTACTTTTACGTCCCAACCAAGAAAGTAGATGAATTCCCTCTGTTATTTACTGGTGCTCTGTGAGTTTGAACATGCGACTTTTTAAATCAGCATAAAATGAATAGTTCAGTTTTTATCTACATAGGAGATTCATGAAAAAACCCATAAAAGCATATTTTTGAAAGCCTGTGAGCTTGTAGGATGCATGCCTGAGCAGTTTGTCATGGTGGGAGATAACCTTAATAAAGACATTCAGGTCTTGTATTTCAATATTTTCCTTGTATAAAACAAAGAAAAACAAGTGTATCTGACATAAATTTTTAGATAAATGAGATCCATTGTTTTGATCCTTCATATGGTAGGTTTGAGGTTGATAGTTGTCTTGATCCTATCTTTTCTATTAATTTCTGTTCTCTGGATAATGATTTTTAATATGCATCTCTATGTGTATCGTGATGGGAATCTGTCCTAATAATTTGCCTTAAATTTGGTTTTATGTTTCACTACAAATAACTATGTTTCTGTATTTTAGGGAGGTAAAAATGTAGGTTTTCTGGCAACTGTATGGGTCAACATTCATGGTCTAAATGACCCCCCTCTAGGAGCAGCAAAACCCACTTACACTATTAGGAACATTTGTGAGCTTCTCGAGGTTCTACCCCTTTATTCACAAGATAGGTTTTTCCATCAGATTATGTTTGTATTCATTTTTTTGTCATTGATTATCTATCCATGATTGAACTGAACTGAAAATTTGGCTTTGTTTGCAGTAGAAGAGCAACTTTCTTTATATTTTGTTTAATCTTATACTTCTCAATTGAAATTCTTTTGACATCCTCTAGGAAATAACCTTTGGAAAGGAAATAAAATCATATTGCAAGTATGCAATTGAAACAACTTACAACTACTATCAATATTTATGTTTGGTTGTTTTCTATCTATTGTATAACATTTTGGAATGTCAAATCAACATCTATGATGTATTTCTCTTAGATGTTGTTGTATGAAGAGAAATTTGGGCATATGTTGATGATTTTCCACTATGTTCTGGTTGCATAGGTGTTCTTGGTATAGTTATGTTGTGTTTTAGATATATTATGCACAAAATGTAACAATGAGTTCATATATTAGAAAGTTAAAAGAGGTGATGTCTCTGGCCAAAATAAAAGTAGAACAAAGCCAACTCTCGTTTTAGTACTGCAAACCACTGTTAACCAACTAAAACAAGAATACTATACTCTAGCCATTTCGTTGTTAATGTCAAACAACATAATATAGAAACTACATCTTTCAGACTGCAATTGATTGCAAAGTTTGCTAAGGCACATGACACTTAGGAGATGTGGTGAATGATCTGTAACATTGTAGTAATAATAGATTATTATATACCATGTGAAGTAAAAGATGAGTGTCATTTTAGTTTTTAACTTTTAATCTCTCTGAGGGAAGTAAGGTAAATTAATTTCCCCTTTCCTTGGTAATCTTGTGTTCTTGGTATCGTGTCCATGGTTAGTAAAATGAAATTAATTCTATAGATAGGATACTTTTTGTCTTGTGCTCTCATACATTTATTTATTATGGCTATACAATAGCTTTGAGTTTCACGTTCTGCTGTTTTGAAGATTCTTATAGAATTTCCCATAGAGATTAGCACAGGTAAGTTTATCATTCAGTTCCTAGGTGTCTAATATGAAATTTGTAGAAGATAATGGTGGTGATTCCACATTAAATATAAAAATATTAAGCAACTTACATGCTAGAGTTAAAAATTTTCAGTAAAGTATCAATCTTGCATTTTTCCTGGTCGAGACTATCAAGCTTTTTGAATTATTGCATAATTTGTTATATAGAAAAATCATAGCCCACCCAAAATGCATGGATGTTTGTAAAGCATTTTGTTATGGAAAAACATGACTCAGTCTATTTGTTTCTCAACTCCTTAGGGGTTTTATGCTCCAGGTAGGTATCTTTGTTTTGTATTTCATTTGAAATTTTAGTGAGTTTATTGACAAAGATTCTAATAAATTCATTTATAATTTTAGTGTTGAAAAAAATGTGTTAGGCATTTGCAGTGGCATTCCAAAGAATCAAGAATACTTTTTCATGGATAAGAATCCATGGGGTCTGAATTAAAATCAATTTGAATAATATGAGAATTCGGAAACAAAAATGGGAAAACTAGAAGATAGGCTAGGATAGATTAAAAATAAGGAATGATGCTTTATAGCACAAAATGCAGCATGTACTAGATGCAAATCCAATGGTGGGAAGATTTCCCACCTTGTTGGATAAAGTTCCCACCTTAGGATGTGCATCCAATGAAGGTTGAGTAATTTCCTCTCTGATGCTGCTAGCAACATATCTTAATTCGTGCAATGAAAAATCAAGCAATAGAAATGTTGGGTTTCTACATTCAATCCTATAAAATTGTTCAACTAGAAGCTAGCTGTTAGTATCTTCCAAAAACATTGCCAAGATGCAAAGATAATGTGTCATAATTGTCTAATTTAATAATAGGAAAGTTAGTATTTGAAAGTTGTTGAAATATGAATTGATCTTCAAAGATTGCATTTTGAAGGTGGAAATTATTATTACTTGGTGATGTACGGTGTAGTTTCAAAAGAGGTACCTTTGATGGCATCAATCAGCGTGTAGAATAATAGATCCTACTATAACAACCTAATAGTAGTTAGCCCAATTTCAACTCCAACCAGTCTAGAGTGTACAAGGAAAAAACTTGCAACATGATGTTTTAGGTCTATAAAACATTTCCAAGGATGAAACTTGCAACATACACCCAATGTTTTAAGTCTATATCTTAACTTTATTGGAAAAGGATCAATATTATTCTTTTTTGGATGCATTGTCCACCATTTCCTAATTTTTTTCCAAGTCAAAAAGTCAGGATCCTAGCCAGATAGGGACATGAATGGATATGCTAGATAGGGAAAATTGTACATAGCTCTCAGGAATTAGTTTATCATAAATATTAGTTACTGGTAAGTTGTAATAGTAATAATTATGTAGTTTGTATATTGCTATCTATCATAAATTTGTTTGAATATCATCATTGTCAAGGAATAACAACTACTTAAAGGGTTCTAGATCAATGGTAGAGCGCCTGCCTAATTATAGGTAGGAGGTTGGTGGTTCGATTCCTCTGTTCCCTATCATAAATTTGTGACTACAAAAATGACTAAATTCACATATATACGACTATCAGTAGCTAATTTCTTGTATCTTAGTCGTATTTAGCTTAGTCATTAATATGTTATCATCTAGTAGTTTATTTAGTCATATATTTGGTCATTAATTGTTGCAATCGATGACTAAATCAATGAATAAATCAATGACTAAATCTATGACTAAATCAATAACTAAATCATTGAATATAAATGACTAAATCATTGACTATAAATGACTAAATCAATGACTAATAAGTCAAGCTATTAATGACTAAGTGAAATATGACTAGCTATAAGATAGTGGAAATTAGCTACTATTAGTCTCTGACTCAAAAATAGTCGTTTATAGCCTGATTTTAGTCATTAATTTCTCATTTTGTACTAGTGCGTCTAGGATATTTGAATCCATTTACTTTAGGAAAAGAACTGTTCCTAGGATGGTGCCCTTGACCTAAAATTCCATGGGTAGTGGAACCATTGGCATGTTGTACTCCTTTGTATTTTTCACCTTGGACCTCGCCTTCTTTTCTCCTAGAGTAGTTTCCACGGTCCTACATTTTCCCACGACTTTATGGTTTTCACAGACTAACTGATGGACTCTTAGTAAATAACTTCCTCTGTAACTTTGAAAATAACAATAACTCACACCTTTATGATCCAACTGATGAATAATTTCTCTTCTCACCTTTCTCTTATAACCGACTCATAGGCTATATGATATGCAACCCATACTAA
The DNA here is from genome assembly GCA_001517045.1 of Pseudotsuga menziesii. Lineage (NCBI taxonomy): Eukaryota > Viridiplantae > Streptophyta > Pinopsida > Pinales > Pinaceae > Pseudotsuga > Pseudotsuga menziesii. Next base: position 120,473 of record LPNX010274944.1, on the reverse strand, counting down.
CTACCTCCCTCTCACTCCCCTCTTCTTTAATGCTAGATGGGATGGATATTCACTGCAAATTCTCTCAATATTTTCTGTCCCCTCTCCATAATTTCTCAACTTAAATGACCACTCAAAACAAGCTCTCTCAATATCCATGTCCCTCCTATTGCAATCATGATAACATCCCTTTCTTCGATATCCATCTAACTTTTTTGATTTGGAAATCTCCTCGTAATTAGTAGCATATCTTTGGTGACCTGTGTTGTGTGTTCCCTCATTACAACATTACTTATCCTTAACCTTTCCACTTCTGTAGATGACAATTAAACTCACATTGACTTGATAGATAGTTGTAACAATACCAGTGGGATAAAAAATTACTAGAATGATGACATGAATGACTAGAAACTATAGCATAAGTAGTGGAGTGATGGTGAAATGGAATGAGGTAATGACTCAAATTGACAGTTGGAAATTTTTTTTTGCACCTCATGATACACTTTAACACATGTGTATAGGGAATCTATTGGTTTGATAATATTGTGACCAAATTTTCATCTTGGATGTTGAATGTATTTCTAATGCATTAAATCAAATTACTGGCTCTGAGTGATGATTTTCCCCTACTGACATGCTAAACTAGCTACTAACCATAACTGAATATTTTTTAGTTATTTTTTACTATTGGATTTGTTCTTGCACCTATGGGCCAAAATATGGTTTCAAGTGACTTCCATTGACCATACACTTCAAAGGCTATCCATCGAGAGTGGTAAGATTTGCTGCACCTACTTATGTGATAAACCGAATCCGAAATGGTCCCAACCATCTCATCGATAGCTTCCATAGGTTCTTCAAGAACTTGTTTTCGTAATGATTAGTACCAAGGTGCTAGGTTGTAATAACTTTGTCTTAATGTCTTGATCATGCCATGATTCTTGGCACTACTTCTCAACCACTTGGTTAAATCCTGTGATAATATGGCCGTATTCCAACTCGATAAGATATTTTAGTCTCTATGCTAAAGAAACATCATTTGTCATCTTTGTAGATAGGGATATTCATAGACTACAAACCATAAATTCTAAATGTATGACAACCTCCTTCCCACATAATAGTTGGAAAGGAGTGTGCTTCGTCAATCACTTAGAATTTTTTCTATATGTCCATAGAATTGCTAGAGTGTGTTGGTCCCAGTCGTTGCATTGCACATTGTAGGCCTTAGTTAGTTCTCGGTCCAAAATTTTATTAAATGCCTCCACCATACCATTGGCATGTGGATGGTAGGGTGTACTCTTCAATGAGAGCATGGATGGTGGAATTCTAGAAGTGAGTTCCTTGATCGCTCATCAACACCTTCGGGAAACAAAATCTAGTGATGATATACTCAAATATGAATCATGTCATTGTCTTTGCTAGGCAATCCTTCACTAGCACAACATCTAGCCATATTTCCAGGTACTCTGTCACCATGATAATGTATCTTGCGCTGGTCCTGCATGATGGTGGGTTTATCATACCCACAAATTCAATTTCCTATTTCTCAAATGGTTCTAATGTGGTTACAGGATACAAAGGCATTTCGTCCATTCACGATGGCTTCCCAACCTGCTGGAAAACATTACATTGCTTGTAGCATATTTTAGTATCTTGGAATAGTGAAGGCCACTAGAGACCTGCGTGAAGTACCTTATGAACGGTATCCTTCATTTTATAATGACCTCTAGTGATACCTTCATTTACTTCTAAAAAAAGTGATCTTATTTCATAGTCCTGAACACAACATCAGAAATGTACATCTTCACCAGGTTTATATATATGACCCACTATCAATTGAAATTCAACATTTCACATCACCAACTAGAATAATTGGGATACTTTGTACTCAAGTGGTTCCCTACCAATCATCAAAAATGAAAAATTTTCATTAAACTGATCTGGTACTACCTCTATTATGAAAAACTGAGCATCAGGTAGGGTATCGTCCAAATTCTCTTCATGGTCACCTTATTCAAATCAATATAAGTGATATGGGTCCACATTCTATTTTCCTAGCTTGACTATAATTTCAAACTCAATATCTTGGAACAAGAGAAACCATCTATAAATACATCCCCAAACACTGGCTTGTTGACCATGTACTTTAATGTAGAATAATCTGTGAAAAATTAAATGCACCTCCCAACAAGTAGTATCAATACTTTTGCAAAGCATAGGCCATTTCCAATTTCTCTCATTTAGTGATTGTGTAATTCTTCTCTTCTACAGACAATTTCCCATTGGAAAATTAAATTGGATGGCCCAAGTCTCCTTCTCCTATTTGGGCCAATACTAACCCCAACGCAGCTGATGATGATCCACATTTACATGAAACATGTGATCCCAGTTGGGGAATATGAGAATTGGTGCAGTTACCAACTTCTCCTTTAATGTACTTAGTGCTTGTTGACACTGTGACATCCATACATAATTGATGTCTTCGCAAAACAGTTCTTCTAGTAGTGCCTTTATATTGGCATAGTTTTAGATGAACTTTCTGTAATATCCAGTATGTCCCAAGGTAGTGTGAAATCCTTTCACATGTGTTGGGACCGACAAATTAACTATGAAAAAAATATTTATCAGGTCGACTAACAAGTCTTCCTTGCATAATGTCTGACCCAACAACACGCTAAATGGCATCCAAAATATGCACTTATTTAAGTTCAAAGAAATTTGAATATTTTCGCAATGGTCCAACATAAGTTGCAGAACCTGTAAATGGTATTTTAATAAAATAAACGCCATCCATTCGTCTAAGTAGACTTCCAATAATTTATGCATAAATTATTTGAAAGATGCCACAAGAATTCTAGAGAACATATCTAGTGCGTTTTTCAAACCAAATGGCATAACATTGTATGAAAATGATCGTTGTTTAGTTACATAGGTGGTATTTTTGCTATATTCTTCTACTATGTGTGCCTAATGGTACCCTAGAAAGCCATCGGTAAATGATTAATCCTCCCAACCTCCAACATTTTCCAACACCTCATCCATGAAGGGTGTAGGGAATGGGTCGTGCACACAAGTTGCATTAAGACCGTGTAAATCAACACAAATGTGGATGTCACCTATTTTCTTATCTTGAACTACCATAGGGTTAATCCAATTTGATTCTTCAATAGGAAAAATGATCCTTTCCTCCAACATTCGATCCATTTTTTTATGAAATTTCTCCATATACCATGGGTTCAGTCTATACGGTCTTATTTTTATGGGCTTAGTTACATATTTTAGTTGGATTTTGATTTCACCCAATGTACTTGGAATCCCTTTCATATTTGAGAAGCTGTGGGGAAATGTATCTTCATATTCCTTGAAGAGATCCACTATCTAGATAACTATTTCCTTATCCCAATAGTCTCCAATTATTGCCAGTTCAACTCCTCCTTAGTTCCAATGTTATGCTTGGTTTTTTTAAAGGGTTATCTGAACTGTGGCATAGCACAAGAATATGGATAATCTTGGATGCCATGTTCACCAACCAATTTCATGATATCTATGTCATGTGGGTCATCATCCTCATTAGGTTCTCTACTGTCTACCTTTTAGGAATAGATAAGTTTGCTCAATCGTGCCATGTCCTAGTGGTAAGCGTAAATGGTTTTTTGAGCATGATCTTGATGTGGTCTTTCCCCCAATATGAAGTGCTTCATCCAATGGATAATTTTAGCAATGAATGGGTCCTTAAAACTAAACTAAAATGTGGTATGGAATTTTGTTGATACTTTCTCTTATTTCCTTATGTACCTTCTTTTTTGTTACTGAACATACTATCTTATTGGTATTGTATCAAAGGTATGATAGAAGTGGTGGACCCATTGATTACGTGGTATGTTCTTTGCTTCCCATCTTTTCTAACAGAGTTCTAAGTGTTTTGTGGGATCCTCACTTGCTTTAAACTTATTTACTAGTTCCAAATCAATGGAGCTCTACAATCACTCTTTCATGCATTGGTGCATAACATTCCAACTCCATAACTCTTCCTTGTGCTACTTACACCATTGAGCATACATTCCTTAAATGACAACATCCATGGATTCAACCCATCATTCCTCTAGAATATGTGCTTGCATTTTTTTGATGAACACAACAACCTTAATCTATATACCATTGAATATTGGTGGATTTTTCAATTTAGACCCATTCCATCACACGTGTTTGGTTATGTGCATCCATATTATTATGGATGTCTCATATAGCTGGTTCTTTCAACAATCAATAGAGTCCTTTGAATCTGTATCCCAAGATTGTTCACTACGCTAGCTAATTTATCCATTTGTAGTAGGATTAAAATAATCCTACTTCCTTGCTGTAATATTATAAATATTCTCAATCTCCATGCCACTAAGTTTTCCCTAAATAGGTTTAGTATATCATTCACCTTTTTCTGTATCCAATGGGTTGATTGCATGTAGTTCCTATTCAATTTGAAGGACATGTGCCATTCCTTTAAGTTTAGTATTTCTTTATTCTCAAATGCCCAATCAATAACTAATAGATATAGATATGGGTTCACATCCTCTAGGATTTCTTGGTTTTTCTAATTTAATTCACTTATGATATTTATCTAAAAGAATAAAAAGCACATCAAGATAACAAAGATACACAAGACACAAATATTTTCATCAAGAAAACCATAAAGGAGAGAACCCTACAAATTTTCTCAGAATAGTCTTGTCACAAAGACAAGATCACAAGATGGAATTATTAACTTAGTGACTATTTCCCTGACTTGCATCGGAGCGTTTAACTTAGTGACCATACAAAATGATGACATCCCAAAAGGAGGGAAACACATATTTGATGGATCTCTGATGGGGGTACAACAATATATGATAGTAATATACATCAGATAATCTTTCAAAGTTACAATTACAACAACAATCCCTCTTAAATAGGAAGGTATTCTCTCTCTACAGTCATCATCACTAGTTCCATTGTTCTCATCTTGTCATATCTATCACATCTATCCATAATAGGAAGTTTCTACAAAGCCAACTCTTTTTCATGCTAGCTGTAGGCCTAGTCCTCATTTAGGTCTTCATCATATCCATGAGAAAGCCATCGCGTAGGTACAACACATGGTCATTCTTTATATTGCCACTGCAATAACCTTTGTATCCTACCATCATGTCATTGTATCCAAGTCATGTCTTTTTCCTGCACAAAACAAAACAAAACACATAGATCAGAACCCAGATGCAGACCACCTGTGTTCTACCAAAATAGGAGAATGATAAGATCTTTCACGTCACCAAGACAACCCGCATCTTCCACTATTCAAGAATAGCCTAGGAGCACACGAAGTGCATTACTTCTCTCTATGGTCAACCTGGATTCTACCAACATAGGATCACACTAGGAATTATTCATGTCAAAAAGACAACCTGCGTCTACCACTATGTGAGAATTTCCTAGGTGCATACCAAGTTCCTTGTGACCTCATCATCTCCAACATGGGAATACACACATACAAGGAATGGTTATGATCGAACAACCTATGTGCCACACTAAGACATTGGTGTTCCAGGTAAACCTCAAGAACTTATTACATTCGAACAACCTACACCTAGTATGATTTCCATTTGGACAACCTTTAGGACTTATTACGTCTGAGAAACCTACATACCATGCTAGGACCCTTTTACACTCTGTAAAACCCACATGAGTTATTACATCCAAACAACCTATGTACCATGCTAGTACTTTTACACTTTGGATAACCAATACCAGGACTGGTTATGTCCAAGGATAACCTGCATACTATGCCAAGACTAATTACATCCAATGATAGCATATAGGATTGATTATGTCTACGCAATCCAATATCTTTTTTTCTTGGACAACCTGTCTCATTTCCCATGAGAGATCTCATGCATCTGTGTCTTATGGTCCCTCATCATCTCTAGCATAGTAGCATGGAAGTATAATTTATGTTTCCAAAACAACCTGCAGCTCCGACCTTGCTAGACCTTGTCACTCCCTCATTCTAGGTGCCTCGATCTGAATCACATATTAGAAATTCACTACTACTCTCTGCATTATAAAAAAAATGTAATTCATATCAAAAAATCAGATAGTAGCTTTCAAAACCATAATACCTCACAACTAGCCAAGCAAGATGCAACATATTATGCCTCGGTTGTACTCAATGACATGCAGGATTTCTTCCTTCTAAACCATGAGATCATACCAGATCTCAAGCTGAAGTAGCAACCCAAAGTGATATACCTATTAGTGGTGCTACCTGCCTGATTCAAATCAACATAAACGTGCAGGTTAATCTTCTTATTCACATCATACTTGAGCACATAATCCACTGTACCATTTAGGTACCTCAATAAATTCTTTGCAACAACCAAGTGAGCATGTCTTGGATCTGTTAGAAACTGGATTAGTGTGTTCACAGAAAATCATATGTCCAGTCTCATATTCATCATACATATAAATAAACCAATCATTTGATGACACATCATGGCATCAACTAACTCTGATGAAGCATCACATAGTAGCTTCAATTTCGATGCCATAGATGTGGTTGTCACCTTGTAGTCCAACATACTGCATCCTTTCCTTGAACAAGGAAAATCCCATGTTCACTCTATGACACCTCCATGCTTAAGAAGTATTCCTGTTAGATTTTTATCATTTAATCAATATGATCTAGGATCTTATTTGAGAGAATAACATGCACAAAATTAATCACAAGAGACAAGAGACACAAAGAGTTTTCCTTGGGAAAACCTTAAAGGAGAAAACCCTGCAACTTCCTCAGAGATAGAATGAGCACCAATGGAAAAAGAAAAACCCAAAGACACAAAGATGATCTCCGACAGTTTTTCTCTCTCTCACTTGTGCGATCTCCTCTTCTCTCACTCATATGCTACAGTTGAGTGAGTGTGTGTTTCAAATAGAGAGTCTCACTCTCTATTTATACTAGTTTTCCACTTGACAATTACTTACCAGGTATGACCTCACTAGGAGAGTCTAATAACCCTAGTACCTCTCAACTATGGGGACTATTGCCCTGAATTACAATGCAAGGTTAACCTCTATGACTTTACATGACTTTATTATATTAATGATTCTCCCGATAGGAACATTGGGGTACAATGTAATACAACATAAGATATACAATTGAATACATTCCAAAGTTACAAATACATCAACACTCCCTCTTAACTAGGAAGATATTCTCTTGACACAGTTCATCAACACAAGTCTTTGTCACAGGATCATCATCAAAACTGGATCGTCATCATCACTAGATCATCATCATTACTCCCGCTATCTTGAGCAAATGGTAGGACACACCTAGTCTCCATGCAGGTCTTATTCTTCAGTGCTTATATCATCGACGTGGTAGGACACACCTACTACCATCCGAGAAAGGCTCTAGCACTTACATCCGTCGGCATGGTAGGACACACCTACTACCATCTAAGGAAAGGCCCAAACACTTACATCCAATGGCATGGTAGTACACACCACTACCATCCAGGGAAAGGACCAAACACTTACATCCATTGGCATGGTAGGACACACCTACTACCATCCAGGGAAAGTCCCTGCACTTACATCCTATGGAATGGTAGGACACACCTACTACCATCCAGGGAAAGGATATGCACTTACATCCATCGGCATGGTAGGAAACACCTACTACCATCTGGGGAAAGGCTCTGCACTTGCATCCATCGACATGGTAGGACACACCTACTACCATCCGGGGAAAGGCTCTGCACTTACATCCGTTGGCATGGTAGGACACACCTACTACCATCCGGGGAAATGATCTGCACTTACATCTGTCAGCATGGTAGGATAAACCTACTACCATCCGGGGAAAGGCTCAGTACTTACATATGACCATTGTCAGAAAGGCAAAACACTTATATCTGACCATGGCAGGAACCAATCCTACCACCATGTTAGAAAGACACAGCACTTACATCTGACCATGGGAGGAACCAATCTTTCCACCTTGTCTGAAAGGAGCAACACTTATAACTGACCATGGGATCCTACCACCACGTCAGAAAGGCACAACACTTACATCTGACCATGGGATGAACCAATCCTGCCACCATGTCAGAAAGGCATAGCAATTACATCTGACCATGGGAGGAACCAATCCTACCACCATGTCATAAAGGCTCTTGGACTCATCACTTCTCCTTGGAAGGAACCTCGATCCGGAGAACACCAAGATTCTCCCTGAAGTTCTCAAACTTCACTTTGGCCATTTCTAGCATAGGATCACATCAGGGCTAATTAGGTCCAAGGAAAACATGTGAGCTTCTCCAGGACTGATTACATCTGAGGAAAACCTACAGGACCATTTATGTCTAAGAAAACTACAAGCTTTGCTAGGATTTTATGCTCAGACAACCTATCTCACTGGCTATGCTAGAACTCATCACTCCCTCTTTCGAGAGATATCAATCTGGATCACATACTAGAGCTTCACTACTCTTCTTCTGCTTCATCTGTACCCAAATCCACGCAGGATTGCTTCCTGCTAAACCAAGAGATCACACCCAATCCCATACTGAAGAAGCACCCCAAAGTGATATTCCTATCAATGGTGCTTCCTTCCCAATCTGAATCTACATAACCTTCTAGGTTAATCTTCTGATTTGCCTTATACTTGAGCCCATAATCAACTTTGCCCTCCATGTACCTCAGAATATGCTTTGGAGCAATCAGGTGAACATGTCTCAGATCCATCAATAACTGGATCAATGTGTTGACAGAAAAGAAAATTTATGGTCTCGTATCCATTAGGTACATCAAGGACCCAATCATCTAACGATATATCATAGCATCAACCGACTCTGATGAAGCATCACTCAACAGCTTCGGGTTCAATTCCATAGGTGTGATGATGGCCTTGTAGTCCATCATCTGAAATCTCTTCAAGATCTCTACTGTATACTTCCCTTGTCTTAGGGAGATTCCATTCACATTTTACCACACCTCCATTCCTAGAAAGTAGTGCATCATATCCAAGTCCTTCATCTCGAACTCGGTAGAAATTCTCCTTCTTGCAACTTTAATGAGTTCCTCTTTTCTGTCAGGAACAAGTCATCGACATATAATAGGAGCATCACTGTTCTTCCGCCTTCAACCTTGAAGTAAAGGTTGGAATCTACTTTACTCTCAGTAAATCCTAGAGCCATCATTAAGCTATCCATCCCGTCGTATCATGTTGAACCTCAGGATCTTCTGTAGTCACTTCCTCTGAAGTGGAGCATCATTCTCCATCTACCTTTTGTACTCTATGCATAGAAATATTCTGTACTGGAGTGACAAGCATCTTCCTCTTCTACTAATATTCTATGTATCTATTTAGGGTCACTAGATACCAAGATCCTCTATCTTGAACCTTTTCAAAAGTTCTTCTCGCACCCATCAGTGCGCTTGTCATCCTTTATAGGATTTCATCTTCAACCTTGGAGCAAAGGTTAATATATTCATCACTCTAGGTGATCTTCAAGATCCTCATGTATTGTGTTATCCCATGGGTGTCTTCTGAGCTTGTACAAGGCCTTCTTTAATTTGCACTCATGAGTCTTCCTGTCATGTGCCTCAACTCCCACTGGATGCAAATGTCTCTTCGTAGCCTATGCCTTCTTTCTGTGAGAAACCTTGTGCTATGAATCTTTCCTTGTATCCCACAATGTTGTCATCTATTACATTTTGGATCTTGTAGATCCATATGGAAGATACTATGGACTTCCCTTTAGGTCTCGATACCACATCCTAGACATCATTCTTCTTGAGTTGGTGCACTCCTTCCCTTTTGTTCTTGGCTATTTCTTCATATATGGAAGGTTCTGTATTAATGATGTCGCTCAATAGTGTCACATAACTGTATTGTGTCTGAGACCGCTTTCTTTCTTTGAAAGTATCATCATATTATTCTTCATCTTGTATTATTTCTCAAACTATCATCACTTGTTCTTCAGAACAAGTCTCATCCTTCTTTTCTTGTAGGATATTGTGCGTGATCTTTCCCACAAGTCAAATGGATTATTTGTATGGTTAGAAACATTTCATAAGGCATGTTCATAATGGAAAATTCTTATGCATAAATATATAATCATGCACCTATTTTATCCAATACAACATTCACCCATATCTCACAGAAACTTTCTAGATGCATTCCATCTCTACCATGAAACCATTGAGATCGTGCACTAATCCAATATGTCAGCAAATAGGTTTCATTCTAGATAAGTAGTAATGGAAAGTTGTACAAAACCATGGGATACTTACCCATCACATGCATATTAGTAGTATACTATCATTACTGAAAACATTATATCATGCATAACACATCAACTGAATATAAACAAATGCATAACAAAATAATATCATGAAATGACAATTGAATACTTATCTTTATTCATTTCGTGGGTAGACTTCTTATTGAGCCTTCAACTTTATCATCTTCTTCATTCATAACAACATCATTTCTTATCCAAATGCTAAGATAGATAAGAGGTTCTTCAAAAGTTGAGTCCTTTATATTCATCATCGCTTGAGGGATCTTCATGGATCATTAGAGCTTGATCTTCAGTTGCTCCCATTTTATCTTCTCTTATTATGAGTCGATCTTCTTCTTATGTGCACTCTACCAAGAGTTTGCTGAAGTTAATCACTTCCTTCTAGCACACATTCCTCGAACGAATTAATCCCATGATCCTAGGAGGCCATTCAAGGTGGTTAGAAAAATATCTTATTCTTCTTCGATTGCTTCGTCATAGCATCGAACACTTCCTTTTGGAATCTTCAAGGATGACACATGAGGCATGAGATGATATTTAATAGAATCTACAATGATTATCTTGGCTCTAGCCTTAGCCTCATCTCCCTCTGGATCTTATAACTTCTTTACTGAAATACTGATCTAAGTCAATTTCTTCAAGGATCACAGAGTTCCTATACTTCTTCCGATTTATATTCTTCCCTTCAAAATAGCTTGGTCAAGGAATCAAACATCTCTTTAGGTGTCTTTAGGGAAGACACTTGTGGTATAAGGTGATCCTCTTGGCCTTGACCAAGTTCTTCTTATGTAAGGCTTTAGCCCCATCTCCCTCTGGAACTGGAACCTCTCCACTTATGCAGGTTTCCAATTCATTTTCTTCAAGAACAAGTGAGATCCTATACTTATATGCTTGGAATTTGTCAGCTTCACCAAGCTTATCATCCATCTGGTGTGATTAATCATTTTGAAATGAGAACCTCAAATGTAAATAGCAAAAGATTAGATCTTACTATTTGAGGTGTTCGTCCTGGTTCCGAATCTGGCTGATATAGGGTTTGTCAGAGAAACCCTAATTTTAAAAACTTGGAACCTTTTAGATATGATTGGATATAAATATGTTCCTCCTCAAGGTGAGCTGAGAAACATAGTCATTTTCCCAAAACTATGATTAGAACTGCAAAATATATGATACCCTAGATTTCTTCAATTTGTTCTGAAAAATTTCCTAATATTATTTCTGCAATATGACTGAAAGTACTGCTCCTCTATGTCTAAAACTTTGTACTAAGGTATTATTGTTTGTATTATTTCCAGCACCGTAGCTTTGAGTAGAATTGGTTTCACCAGTTGGGACTTATGAGAGTTCTCCCAATGTGACTTATTTCAGGACTGTTCATCATGGTGAACTTGTACAGACTACCACGTCTCACTGATTCACCTTTAGGGTCTAAAAATTTTACCACAAAAAGTATAGTCCTCTCCCTATCTGAAACATCTTGAGAAATTTAATTTGGACCTTCGTAGCCTGAGATATATCAATTATCCCAAGGTGTCACGTTTAGGGATGAATCCTAGGATAGGATTGAACCCTAATTTGGAGGAATCATATCTTCCAGAATATAGAGAATATGAGGATGAAAAATCTACACACGATACATCAGGATTTTATCTTCAACTTGTAAAATTTTTGGCTCCTGATCCTTCTCCAAGATTGAGATATAGTGAATGTACCAAAACTGCTAGTTTTAGTATTTTAGGGTTTTCAGGTTTGGGATCAAATTAGGGTTTGACTTTGTCAGAGTTTTACCCAACCAAAATTTTTGATCTTGGTCTCTAAATTTCGATTTTGAGGAGGAGATAAATCCTATGCTGGGTTCACTCAAAAATTCTTCTTCTGTGAAAATCCCTAATTTCTCGCAGGAGTGACAGGTCAAAAACTAAAGAATGCTAGGAATCAAATTCTTCTTTGACAAGAAGATGCACACTTCAATGAAGAGTTATCCTAGTCTCCTTTTGCTGATGATATGTGGAGAGAGAGCCAAAAAGTAAGAATCCCTAGATTCTACAACTACACAGTGTTTTCTTCTCAAGTTAGCTCTAATACCATGTTAGATTTTTATCATTTAATCAATATGATCTAGAATATTATCTGAGATAATAACATGCACAACAATAATCAAAAGAGACACAAAGGAGAAACCATAAAGGATAAAACCCGCAACTTCATTAGAGATAGAATGAGCACCAATGGAAAAATTAAAACACAAAAACACAAAGATGATCTCCGACAATTGTTCTCTCTCTGAATTATGCGAGCTCCTCTTCTCTCACTCATGCATTACAGTTGAGTGAGTGTGTGTTTCAAATAGAGAGTCTCACTCTTTATTTATACTATTTTTCCACTTGACAATTACTTACCAGGGCCGACCTCACTAGGAGAGTCTAATAACCCTAGTACCCCTCAACTATGGGGACTATTTCACTGACTTACAATGGATGGTTAACCTCTATGACTTTACATGAATTTATTATATTAATTATTCTCTTGATAGGAACATCGGGGTACAATGAAATAAAACATAAGATATACAAGTGAATACATTCTGAAGTTACAAATACATCAACAATTCCATCATCCCTAGGTATTTCATCTCGAACTCAATGGCAAGCTTCCTCTTTACATCTACAATGAGTTTTTCCTCTCCTGTTAAGTCATTGACATATACCAGTCTTCCTCCTCCATCCTTAAAGTAAAGATTCGAACCCACTTTACTTTGGGTAAATCCTAAGTCCTTCAGAAAGTTTTTTATCATGTCACACCATGTCAAACTATGATATCTTTTGCAGTCACTCCCTTTGAAGTGGAGCATCTGTTCTAGAGGAAAGTGTTCCGATGGCTGGGGGTTAAGAGGCCACCAACATACTAGGGTCGTAAAGAAAGATGTATAAAGTTTTGTAAGAAAAAATAAACAATATTTAGAGGTAAGAAATTATTGTACCTGATACACTTAAAGATGATCCAAACTTTCCTTTAGCACTCCTCCTGCTCCTCAATCCAAGAGACGGAAAACAAGTTTTAGCCTTCATCAAACCAATTTGGCTATATGTAAAGAAATGATAATCAAAACAACATGAAAAGCTAATATTATTAACATTAACATATCATAATAAATAGAGATATAACATACATTATAAAATTATTTGGAAAATGAATAAAATAACATCTTTATTATGAAGTGGAAGAACTACAAAGTTTACCTTTTCCTCAAGCTAGGAACCTCATGAAACCTTGATCTAGATATCCTAATTCTCTTCTCCAAGAATCTCAGCCTCTAAGATACACAACACAGGAAGATGGAATCTAGGGAAAAGGTAGGGGGGATGAGAGTCCCAATTCCACCATCATAACAATGCAAAGGTTAAGTCCCCCTTCATGAACCCCTCTCCCTCTCTTACATGATTTTTTGAAGATTTAGGGTCGAATAGGGATCATTTACAACAGCAGGATCAATTCCAAAACTACCCAAACCACCCCTAATTCAAGAATTTCCATAATTTAATATTTTTTGGTTAATTCAGGGGAAACACATAGGTTTTATGAAGCAGATTCACGAGTGTGAAGGGAAACTTGTAGGTTTTCTTAATAAAACTCACAAGTAGGTCAGGAATCCTCTTTGTTAAGGTATTTCCATGCATTTTCAGGGGTTGGTATCTTCTAGAAATGTTTTCCTTGTTTAGATACCTTTCCCATGGTCTAGAGAAGAGCTTAAATGGAGTTACGAAACTCAAGATATGGCTCCTCCAGTCAAGGTGTTTTTCCAGTGACTTTTCATGAAGTGTCATCATGGAAGTGTCGACATGTGATGAAAACATGTGAAAGTTGTCACAAATAGAGATGTGTAATTTTAGGCTACAATAGATGCCCCCTAATGTATGAGGTTATAGGGGAAGATGATAGCTGACATACATGATAACAAGGAAATAGATGAGATGAGAAGTCAAAGAGATGGAGGATCCAAGATCATAGGCTCGAGCAGAGGTACCTGAAAGAGAGATAAATGCCAAATTAAACTCATCTCTGGGACTTACATTTTCATATACAAATGATCAACATAAAGATACAAACGGATCCAACATGAGCATAACTAATGTAACTATCATGGCCACACAATATGCAAAAAGATTCCATATAAAATCTAAAGGAGTCATGGCCACAAATGAACAAGGTGGATCCATGCTCAAATCGATCATAGCCACAAGAATACAAGGTGGGTCTATGTCTGAGAAAATGTCATATAAGGTGTGACAAGGTCTTCTGCAACTCAGGAAATAGAAAAAGAGGATTATTCTACTATTGGCCCAAGGTATTCAATCCAAAATTCCCAAAATGTATGAATCCTAACCATGCAAATAAAGGAGTTGAAGTCAAACATGGAGGAAACCATTTGATTGTTGATCATTAATGAGGACTGTTAACAAACTCGAGGGAAACTATCATTAATGAAAATTGTCCCCAAGGTACCTAGTACATTCTAACAAGTGTGAATAAATGGTCTTGAAGTCGAACACCTGAAGAATCCATCGAGTAGGATATATTAAGAAATTCCCACTACCTAATACCAAGAGGAATTTCCATTGATGACTGCAATCCCCAAGGTACTATCATAAACTCTAAATATTATTCCCAAAGAAAGATGTGTTGAAATCAATAGGAATAGATCCATTGGAAGGAAGGAATTAAAGAATCTTCCATCATCTAACACAAGGTAGTAAGAGACTAATTGGATCTATAACTGGTACAAAGTTTTGCAACAATGAATGCAGAAGACTGGATGTAATGCACTGATACCAGGGAGTGGCCAACACAAAAGGTCAACGCAACTACAGAATGGCCAACAAAGGTTTATCCTTGAATAGTGAGCATTCCACAATAGTGACTTAGGAAGATTTGACATGAAAGGACCAATAATACAAATATGCAATGTAGGAGACATTGATAGATTCCCCATATAATTGGAAAAGAAGCCAACTAAAGGAGCAAAGCTATAAATTGGAATGAGGTCAAAAACTAGAACCCAACTGTTCATAAACTCAAAAGTGGTGCTTTGTTCAAGAAGACAAGACTTGTTTCCATGATATAAAAGACATATGAATGAACTTCCCTTTCCCTCTTTCTTGTAAAGGTTTAATGAGTCCAAGAAATCAAACTCAGGACCTTCTTCATTGTTGGCAAGCTCGAAGAAGAGACAGAAGAATGTTTGACAGAGCACTGATCCATGGATTGTATGAGCCCGAATTAGTGAATGCTTGACGATGTTTTAATAGTTTTGAGAGTCTAAAAACTTCAAAGAAGACTCTAGGGGGGAAATTTTTCGTAAGGTTAGTCTCCTGAGTCTGAAAAAGTGTAAAACAATTTAGAGGAGAACTCTCTTAGTCCAGTATAACTAAGGTATTTTTTTTCATAGTTAGTTGAAAAGGTCCAAAAAAGGGGTAAACTATCACCATACCTGTGCTCCTTCATAAGAAAGAATAAATGCTTTAGTTTTAACGAGTGTGAAGGAAAGCAAGACCACTTAGAAAGTTCCTTTTATTTACGAGAATAGTATGGACAACATTAAACTCTATGATTTGTACTAGGGTTTAACGAGCATGATAATGGAATAAAGAATGCTCATAATATTTTTAATGTTTAGGTATAGAGCACGAAAAAGAGAAAAGTAAGCTCAAACAAGTTCCTTTTCTGTAATTTTTCGTTCTCCAGGCCCAGATAGAGATAAATTTATACCTGAAGATACTCTTCTAGATTCCGAAGAAAATAGAAAATTACTTTTTCGTAAGTGATCAACATGGCCCAAAAAAAGGGTAAACTTATACATATGTGGATGTTCCTTCACATCCTTTAATGAGTTTGAAGGGATAAGAGAACTCAGAAATCTAGTCACGTTTAAGGAGTTAGACCAGGGATTAAACATAACTCTGTATATTTCCCATAAAGTTTTAACGAGTCCAAAAAATCAACTCGCGGCCTCCTTATTGTTTTTAACGAGCTCGAAGGACAGAAAGAAGAATGCTATAAATGTGAGGAGACAAGTGTCAAGGGCATGCGAAACTAGTTCCAGGCACAAGAAACAAACCTAAGCATAGTGCAAGGAGCACAAGCAACATAAGGACACTTGAGGAGTATATCCTTTAGGTAAAGGATGTCAAATTGTAGTGGAAAAATGGTACAAAGTTGAGTGACGATGAGAGCACAGATGAGGGATTCTATAATGAGCTAAAAGCATGGAAGCCGACATTAGGCTCATAAGTGCATGTAGGAAAATGTTGTTACAACCTTAACAACAAGGAAAGTCCAGTAAACAGTTGTGAATCCCACTAAGAATCCTATCTCCAAGAAACGACAATATCAAGATCATATTCAAAAGAAGAGGTATGATATTGGTCACTTTGGTAGAAACACTTGCAACTTTGATATCTTCTATAAAAGGTATCGTCAAGGAAGAATTGACTGAAGAAGACTCTATAAATCCAAGTCCTGAGGATTTATAATCAATAATATCAACCTCGATAGGATATCTAAAGTTGACAGGGGTGATAGAGTCTATAAAAACAAGCTTAGTGCCACAGGAGTTGAAAAGGCTACAAGAAAAATAAAACTCATAAGGATCATCGACTTATTGTGTGATGGGAGAGTCCAAAGACTCAAAAATACAAGAATAGGAGGATTGATCATCAGAAAGATCAGACTGAACAAATAAATTAGGGTTGTATTTAATCACAATTGAGTCAACATCTATTAAAAGGGAATACTGTATAAAAGAATCTAGGAATATTTCATCTGAAGGGAGGAGACCATTCGAGATAGGATACATGTCTAAAAATTTAGCTGGATCCATGGGGTTGAGATCAGGATCCAAAGTCCCCATTGGGTAAAATACTAGGTCAACTATAACTTGGGACCATGTCCCAAGAAGGTAAGCATGAATTCAGAGGCTTCTTCTTAGTATAAATTTAACACAAAGGATATGAGGCAACATAATTCACCCGTGGCATGGGAGTGTCTACCGAAAGACTGGGAATCAATAAATAAAAGACTTTCTCTATAGTCGGGTGAGGAGGAGGATCAAGAAATTACAGGCGATTGAAAGTGAAAATGATTTTTTTATGAGGGAAATACATCACATGAAAGAGTATATACACCACAAGTTTCATATCATATGCGTAATCACGAAAAGGAACATATTAAAGTCCAAGGGGTCCTCAATAACCATGAAATCAACTAAGATAGTCTTCCCACTCAAATTAATAGGTACTTGAGTAAGAATTCACATAGCTTGACTAGTTATTCTATCAAAATCCAGCAACTGATTGTTAGGATTATAATCCTAACTTGTCCAAATTGGTCAATTATGCCTAAATTAGGAGTCTTTTTAGTCATTATTGAGTCACTAGTACCATTAGGTCCACATGGACTAATTGGGTCACATGTACCAGTTAATAGAGTGTGGGGAACATTGATTGAGGCTAAATTCCACTGATTGCACCTGCATGCATCAGTTTAGGCACCTCCTAGACCAATCCCTACAATTTAGGAGCCACTGGGAGTGTCGATACCAAACTCCTTCAGTTGAGTTTAGTTGGTGACTAGTCAGGCCTAGCTATGAGTCAGTTACATTTAGTTAAAATTAGTTACATTCATTTATAGCCATTATTTGCATCACTACATGTGGGAAGGCTCCTTTTCTCACCTAGCGCATCAGTTAGACTAGTTTAACTGATTGATCCACTGATTTAGAAAACTGGAGTTAGTGATTTAAGCTATGATAATGATTTAGACATGTCCATTTATCCATGAAATTAGATTGAGTCAATCAATTAGAATTTACTCTCATGAATTTGAATTGTCTAGATATTAATGCCAGTGTATTGGATTGTAATTTTTATCCAGTTTACTTTTTGGATTAATGAAAGCATTATACAGTTGAAACCATTTTTTGCACTGTTTCATATCAAATTCTGAGTAATTTTTTTGTTAGATCTATTTGTGAGTTTTGTCTTGGTTCATAGATTCATGTGAGCTCAATTTAATATGGTATTAGAGCCTTAGTAGGACAAGGCATTTCCTCTTCTACGGATTTCCTGCTGGATCAAAAAAAATTGAGCAAAATATCTCTTTCCAACTCTGCACCAGAAGTGGAGATTTTACCACATAATTCCTAGGAAAAGGAATTGTTGATCAATCTTGCTTGATTGACTAATACGGTCATGAAGAAAACTCCAAAAGTGTAGGTTGCCGACCTTACTTTGCTTGTTTTCTTGTGATTTGTAGGTTTCTCAATCAATTTCACAACATTCTCTACAACAGCATAATGACCTCTTGTATGAATATACTCACTCCTTTCAACTACCATCAGTGGAAGGAGGACATTGAGATTCATCTTTGCTCCAAAGGACTCTATAGAGTCACCATAGACACAGAGGTAGAGATGAATCATGTTGTAGAAAAAGAAAAATATTAGAATAAGCTTGATGAAGCATATGGATTTATGTGCCTTTCAATTTCTAAGGATCTTCTCTTCCACATCACTGGATTAAATACTCCCAAGGAGATTTGAGATCAACATGCTACTCTGTTTGATAAGCAATATGAATTGAGAATCCATCAGCTGGAGAATGAGATGATATCTCTAGACACAGGAAAATTCGAATCCATGAATGACTTCTTCACCAAATTGAAGAACTTGGTGCTCTAATTGAATAAGTTTGAAGTTGAGAAGGATGATGATCAAATCATCCTTTCGAAACTTGGACTAGATTACTTAGTTTTAGTTTCCACCTTTCATACTGTGAAGCTTACAATCCCGAATCGGAACATTCCCACCCTCAATTCCTTCATTGAGTCTCTAAAAAATGAGCATGACAAGATTGTCCAATTGGAGATCATCAGATCTTCCAAATATCAAGCCATGTGTGCTGGAGGGCCCAAATCTATGAATGGAAAGGGAAAGAAAAATAAGACAAAGATTGAGCCTCCTAAGGAGAAGGATAAGTCAGATGAGTCCTTGAGTTAGATGAGAAACAAGAATAATGGCAAAGAAAAGATCCTTTGTTCTTACTATGAAATGGGATTTCATCCAGAAAGATCTTGTATGAGGAGAACCATTGATCAAATGGCTCTTCTCCTGGAGAAAAATAACATAACTCTACCAGCTAGAGCAAGGAAGGATGATTATGGAGAAAAGACTGAAGATCATGATGAGAGATTCCATGCACTAAAGGCTAGTTGTTCAAAAACACATGATTTCTTCATTGATTCAGGAGCTTCCAATCATATGGTTGCATCTAGAGAATGATTTTCTTCATTACAACCTACTGATGCTCCTATTATTCACATGGGTGATGACACTAAAATTCAAGCTGAAGGGAAGGGTTCTATCAAGTTTAAGCATGTAAATTTCAATGTTGTACTTTATGTTCCCTCCTTAGTTGCAAATATGTTATCTATATACTGGAGGACTCACACTAGCTCACCAAAGTGAGTGATATTTGGTCCTGACTCAGTGGAGATCATGGATATCTCTACTGGGAACATTATAGTGAAGGGTGCTGCAAATAATTCCTCCAAGACATATGAATTCTCACACATTTTTCCATTTTTAGATCCATTGCACTCTCAGCCGCCACTTGAAAGAGGAGGTAAAAACATTCTATCTACTCCTTTTGCATATGATAAAGTTTCCACTAGTGTTTCAGAATACGAAGTAGAAGATTCAGTTGCATCAGTTTATGTGACTGCATATTAAGTTCACACTGATTCAGATCCAAATCTAGTCCTTACTCCTAATCCTAAGTCCAAATAGTCACAAAAGGTTATTGGTGCGGTTGGTAAGATGATTGGAAATAGGACAAGAAATCAGTTTCAGAAAGAGAACCTTGCGCTATGCCAAGCAATCTCACTTCCTTCAGAGAGATGAAACAAACTCCTTGTGAGATGCTACATGATAAGGTCTGTTCAGCTACACTGCTCTTAGCAGAACAAAGTGGATCATGTATCTCTTCCTCCAAAATGAGACAAAGGTTACATTCCTCCTTCCTTCCATCATCATTTTGGGAGAATATGGAGAAGTCTACATGCCAGGACCCATGATACCTATGCATAGAAGAACAAGCATGCTGCTTCACTACACCACATAGATGAAGGTTTCAACAACATTTTCTCAAGTTTTTTTTAGCTTGAATCCTGATTTTACTTGCTTAGTTTGAGGGGGGTTATTTTTCCAATGAGGTTTTTCCCGTTTCCTTGTTTGTATTAAGTAGTTACTTTTGGATTTTATCTATAATGGGTGACCATTAGTGTTAGTTACCAGGGCCCACAAATTTTCCAAGTTAGCATTCAGGGGGGTGTTATGATTATAATCCTCACTTGTCCAAATTGGTCAATTATGCCTAAATTATGAGTCTTTTTAGTCATTATTGAGTCACTAGTACCATTGGGTCCACATGGCCTAATTGGGACACATGTACTAGTTACTAGAGTGTGGGAAACACTGATTTAGGCTAGCTTCCACTGACTACACTTGCATGCATCATCTTAGGTGCCCCCTAGACCGATCCCTATAATTTAGGAGCCACTAGGAGTGCCGACACCAACCTCCTTTAGTTGAGTTCAGTTGGTGACTAGTCAGTCCTAGCTATGAGTCAGTTACATTCAGTTACAGTCATTTACATTTAGTTAGCACAAGTATTTGCATGACTGCATGTGGAAAGGCGCCTTTTCTCACCTACCATATCAGTTGGACTAGTTTAATTGATTCTAATTGATTGATCCACTGATTTAGACAACTGAAATTAGCTAGTTAAGCTTTGATAGTGATTTAGACATGTCCAATTATCCATGTAGTTAGATTGAGTTAATCAATTCGAATTTCCTCTCATGAATTCAAATTTTCTGTCTATTAATTCCAATGTATTGCATTGTATTTTTTATCTAGTTTACTTTTTTTATTAATGAAATCATTATACAGCTGCAACCATTTTTCGCATTGTTTCATATCAAATTCTAAGTAAATTATTTGTGAGATCTCTTTGTGAGTTTTGTCTTGGTTCATAGATTTCTCTGAGCTCAATTTAATAATGATCATCAGTTGACATAAGGTTGGGAGATCCCATGCCCCTCCAAGTGTGTGTGGATAAAATACTAATAGAGGATCCTTCATCTACAATACAATGAGAAATCGTGAAGTGTTCAACTTGGATATTTATCTAGAAAGGTGCAACTAAAGGAAGGGGTTTCTCATCTAGGATATCCTAATCAAAGGATGAAATCCAAGAACTTGGTGGGAATTCATTTGAACTGAATTCAGTTCCCCCTTGTTCAGAAATTTTTGAACTGGTAGTGACTAAATTGTGACTAGAAGACACTTCACTCTCTGAAGCAAGAGTGGGATCGACCAAAGATAACATTAGTTCAATTAGTTGGTAAAGGTTACTCTCCGAAGGAATATTGGGGTGAACCAAAGGTCGCATTGGTTCGGCCACTTGATCAACCAAATGTTGAATAGGTTGTTGAGAAACTATGGGATGTTTAGAAATAGGATGTCCTTGGAACCATACTCTTCGTACTTATGCAATGGAAGGGAAATGATGAGTAACGTGGTCTCCTTGATAAATATTACAAGGGAAATTGGTCTTGCGTTTTGAATGGTTAGTCTTTTCAACAGTGTCAACATGACTTGCAGTGGATGACTATTTTCCCCTAGCATGACCTCCAGAGGCTGAGAAACTGGGTCCAACCTAACTAGGAGAGGCTAGTTGTTTTTACCCACCATGACTTCTAGAGGTTGGGTGGTTGGGTCCAACATGACCTGCAAAGGTTGAATGGGTTTCACTAGCATGAACTCTATATTTTGAGTGGTTAGGATCATCATGACTTACATAGGTTGAGTGTGTGCCCCCACCATGACTTCCAAAGGTTGGGTGGTTAGGTCCAACATGACTTGCATAGTTTGGATGGGTGACTAGGTCCAACAAGACTTGAAGAGGTTTTATGTGTACCCCCAGCATGACCTGCAAATGCTGGGAGACTTCCCCCTTGCTTTCGTTTCTTCCTCATATTCTTCCTTCTTTTACTCCTTTTAGACTGTAGGTTACTAGTATACAAACTTTCACCACATGAGGTAGAAGGAGGAGGAGAGGTTTCTACATGCAAAGGGGATACATTGTTTTGATTCCCTTGATATAGGGTGTTTTCTTACGAAGGATCAGGAACATTCAGGACAGTCAGATTGGAAAACAAAAAAACTGGTAGCCCAAGGATGAATCCAGGTAGATTCAAAGTGGCCATCAAAGGAACACCAACATCCCCAGTGAAAGGAAAAGTACAAGAAACCCCTGGAAGGGGAGTCTCCTAGTTAGTGTCCATAGGGGTATTAGCCATAGTCTATGACTTAACAAAAAATTGAGGTAAACCGGTAACCAACATCACAAAGAGCACACTACTAGCAAGAAAACCTAAGTATCAAACTAGGAACACAAAGATACCTTCCAAAGGAGAGTAAGGGGTGATGAGGGCCCATAACTAACCAGTGAATGGAGAAGGACTATTACCTGGGGTAATAATATGAGTTCTCTAGGTGCAAGCACTTGAATCACCAACCACCCTCCCAAATTATCGCACGGGGTTTCCTCCCATGTCTTCCCTGGGTACAATGAAAATAGCCTTCCACTGTCACCCGTGTAGAGTCCTAGAAGTGCATATACTAAGGTTACCAAAATCACAAAGAAATTCCAGTGGAACAATCATCAGTCCAACCAATGCACATGGGCAGGGTAGCTAAGCCCGAAACTCAAATAGCACTAGGAACCACACAGGGCCAGAAGGAGGTATTAAGTAAGTCCCCAAATGTGCAACAACTCTCATGTATGATATACTGAGTATATGAGGAGTATATCAACATCTCAGTATCACACAACCTCATGCTTGAATCTTGTGTTAGAGGAGATTTCTGGTGTCTTTCTTTATGAAGTGGGATTTCCTAAATAAAGGACACTATTTTGGGTTTAAAGTTTTGGGCAGTTAAAGGTGTCCCTAACCCAAAACACTAGCCTATACTCGTGTTTGTTGTCCCTAAAAAGAAAATGTTACTAATATATTTTAGATATTAAACATTCTTTTTAAGAGCTGTTAATTACTCAAAGGATGGAGGAGGTGAAACCAATGGTGTTTCGACTCGAAAGTACAAACAAGATGACTAAACAAAAGAGAGATCAAAATTCAAATGCAAACTTATATTTCTCTTTTCTTTTCAAAATTGAAAGATGAAGGCCACGAAAGAAAAACTTCTTTTTATATTTTTAAGAAACAAAGAGATGTGATGCATTTAAGACTAAACCCTAATCTACATGCATATAAATAAACAACTTATTCTTTTTACTTTTTCTTTGAGATTGAGAAAGAAAAAACAGCCTACAAACTAATGCATGCAAGTAATACAAACAAATTAAATAGAATTCTACTCTATACCCAACAAATAGGTCCCAGGGTGCCCTAAAACCAAATAACACCTCACTTGGAAGGGAGGCTTGAAAAGGTAAAAAAGCTAAGAGCTTTAGCATGGAGATGCTAAACAACAATAATGAAACAAATAAGGGTCAAGAAAGGTTCATTCTATACCTACAAACAGAGTCTTCTCATCACCTTTCCCAACAAGGTCAATCCAAAGAACGAGGTGGGGAGGAGAAAAAAAAATCCTAAAGACTTGAAAGGACTTATAAATTACATAAAGAGAATAAAAAATAAGATACAGTACTTCCAAGGGGTCATACACAGACAAAGGACCCATAAATATCCTTCAGACAACCTTAAAACACCCTAAACATGCCCAGAAATGATGAAAAATCACTATTTCAGGGAACTCACGTGTTTCCTTAGGAAAGGTCATGAGTGACTCGTAGGTTCCCTTAAGGGAAGTCGCGAGTGTGTCCAGAAATCGCACTTGTGTAGTGAAACAACTGCAAGTGGGTGATATAAAGCTTGAAAATGGTAGAAAATAACCCTAAACAAGAAGGGGGGGTGTTCTAATAGGATTAAGGGTTACCCCTAAGTTGCAAGACGCACCTGAAATATTAAATACACTAGAAGAAAGACAAGGAAACCCAAAAATATATATGTCTCCCCAATGGAGTCTCTAGTTCTGTTGTAGATTAAAGTGTTCCTATGGATGGGGGTTAAGAGGACACCAACATACTAGGGTTGTAAAGACATATGTATAAAGCTATGAAAAAAAACATAAACACGTTTTAGAGGTAATAAATTCTTGTACCTAATTCATTGAAGGCTGATCCAAAATTTCCTTTAGCCCTCTTCCTACTCCTCAATCCAAGAGACCTGCAAAACAAGTTTCAACCTTCCTTAAACCAATTTGGCTATATGTAAAGCAATTATACTCAAAATAGCATGAAACCCTAATCTGATTAACATTGACATATGATCATAAAATGAGCTATAACATACATTATACAATGCTTTGGAAAAGGAAGAACATCACATCTTTATTATAAAGTGGAAGAAGTACAAAGTTTACCTTCTCCTCAAGCTACGAACCTCATGAAACCTTGATCTGGATCTCCTGCTTCTCTTCTCCAAGGATCTCAGACTCCAAGATTTGCAACAAAGGAAGATGGAATCTAGGGAAAAGGTAGGGGGGATGAGAGTCCCAATTTCACCATCATAACAATGAAAATGTTAATTCCCCCTTCATGGATCCCTCTCCCTCTCTTATATACTTTTTTGAAGAGTTAGGGTTGAATCGAGATCAATTACAACTATAGGATCATTCTGAAACCACCCAAACCACCCCTAATTCAAGAATTTCCATAATTTTATATTTTTTTGGTCAATTCAGGGGAAAGTAGTAGGTTTTATGAAGCAGAGTCACGAGTGTTAAGGGAAACCTATAGGTTTTCTTAAGAAAACTCGATACTAGGTAAAACAAAAATATCTTTTTAAGGTGTTTCCATGCATTTTCAGGGGTTAGTGTCTTTTCAAAATATTTTCCTTATTCAGATACCTTTTCATGTTAGAATTTTATCATTCAAGCTAGCATATGCTTATGATCTTTAACTGAGAGAATAATATGCACAACAATAAACACAAGAGATAAGAGACATAAATAATTTTCCTTGGGGAAACCATAAAGGAGAAAACCCCGCAACTTCCACAGAGATAGAATGAGCACCAATGGCAGCAGTAAAACCCGAATAAGAAAAGATGATCTCCACAGCTTGTTCTCTCTCTCACACTTGAGATATCTTCTCCACTCTCACTGATGCACCCCAATGAGTGAGGATGTGTGTGATAAATAGAGAGGCTCACTCTCTATTTATATTCTTCTGTTCACTTGAAACCCACTCCAACATGTCAGCCTCACTTAAAAATTACTTACTAGAGCCGAAATCTCTAGGAGTGTCTAATAACCCTAGTGCCCCACAACTTGTGGAGACTTTGCCTCCTCTGACCAACAAGGACGGTTATCCTTAACACAATGGTGGGGACTATTTCCTCAACTTACAATGAATCACCTAGGGTTGACTTCTCTAGGATATTATAATAACCCTAGGGCCCCACAACTATGGGGACTTCAACCCTTGACAAATAGAAGGGTTACCCACAATGACTTGACATGACTTGTTACATTATAGAAACTCCCGATAGGAACATCGGGGCATGACATGACTCAAATACATTATAGAAACATCCCAAAATAAACATCGGGGTACAATACATAAGATATACAGATGAATACATTCCGAAGTTACAAATACATTAACACTCTCTCTTAACTAGGAAGGTATTCTCTAGACACAATTTATCAACACAAGTCTTCTGCCTTGTATCATATGGATCATCATTGAGTTCTCATCATCTTCATCTGGATCTGGATTATCATCACTGAATCTAGATCATCATCACTGGATCTAGATCATCACTTGATCTAAATCATCATCACTGGATCTGGATCATCACTGCTGGATCATCATCAAGTCTGGATCATCACTTGATCTTGATCGTCACTGCTGGATCATCATCAAGTCTGGATCATAACTTGATCTAGATCATCATTAAAAGCTGTATCATCACTGAATCATCATCATCATTATTGCCTCTGCTATCTCGATCAAATGGTGCTGTCTTTTCATTCTTCTCGTCACAGGAAGTTCTACAGAGCCATCCCTTTTTCCTGTTGGTTGTAGGCCTAGCCTCCATGTAGGTATTCTTCAGTGTTTATATCTAACACTAAGTCAGAATGGCCCGCCCAGCTCTTACATCTGACCTCATATTGTCAAAAAGGCATGCCCAACACTCACATCTGACCTCATCTTGTCAGAAAGGCCCAACACTCACATCTGACCATGTGTAAACACATTGCGCCAGAATGGCTCAGCACTTATATCTGACCATGTTCAAAAACACTGCATCGAAAGGGCTCTGCACTTACATCTGACCATGTTCAAAAACACCGCATTGGAAAGGCTCAGCACTTATATTCGGCCATGTTGGGAAACACCACATCGAAAGGGATATGCACTTACATTCAACCATGTTCAAAAACACTGCATTGAAAAAGCTCGTAGTCCCATACTGAGAATTCCTGGTAACTGACTAGGTGCCTCCATTCTCCCAGAGAATGGCATCAACCCTTATATCTGGTTAAGTGGGAACACATCCCTCAATCACATCAGAATGGACATGCGCTCACATCTGATCATGTAAGACTACATCCTACAGTCATATCAGAATGACCCTCATTCCTAGACTGAGTATTCCTCGTAACTGACCAGGCACCTCCATTCTCCCAGAGAATGGAAACTAAACACCAAGCTGAGTATTCATGGTAACTGACCAGGTGCCTCCATTATACGAATGGCATTCAGCACTTATATCTGATCATGTAGGAACCAATACTACAGTCACATTAGAATGGATCTGCACTCACATCTGACATGGAAGGAACCAATCCTCTCACCATGACAGAATGGATCAGCCCTTACATATGACCATGGAAGGAACCTAATCCTATCACCATGTCAGAATGGCTCTAGGTCTCATCATTTCCCCTTGGAAAATTTCTTCAGTAACTTCCTTTTTACTTTTCTTCTCTTTACATATTTAGCAAGAAGCACATATTCTAGAAACTGCTCATCAGTCTCCCTAGTAGACTGCTCGCAAGGTTGAACTTGCAGCGAGGGGCTTGGAATTGCTGCAATATTGTCAAAATGTTTCATTATTTTTTTTTTTGTTTTTATAAATACAAGTAATTCATTTAAAAAAAATTACAAAGGTGTTTTTTTACCTGGCATGGTCACATCAGCATGTTCATTATTATCCTATACAGGCTCAACCTATTCAGTGTTACCTACATCTACATGATCTGCAGTTGAATTGTGGAGAATTAGGATTAATGTTCATTATTTGCAATTATCTATACAAAACAGTAGCATATTAATAAATTCATTACCATGAATCAAAGCATGTTATTTGTCTGATTGGTGTACATCCTCGACTTTAACGGGATCATTATTTTCTTGCCCAAAATAGAATAAATAATTTATGTTAAGTTTTTATAACGAATAAATTACATGAGAATTAATAAATTTTCATTAAACTATATAGTTTTTATATACCTGTACACAAAATGGATCAGCACAAGATCATGCAGTATGCCCAGAAAAGCTTCTTCGACGTTCAACAACGACTTCAAAGCCATGTTGGAAGCCAAGCTTCATGTCTTCCTGAGTGGGAAATTCTTTGAATCGGTCAGCCTGCATATTTGCATGACGTCATTAATTTTACATTTTTTGCCAGAATAAACCAAAAATATTTTTCTATATATTATTTGGATGCAGTATATATATCATGATAGATTCCTAAAATTACATCTAGGTTTACCTGATGCATAGACAAGGGTGTGGTCTGATCAACAGCTGGGTACTTTCCCTGATCATCCACCTACAAAAGAAGTATAGAATATTATCATAATGAACGCAATATGTAAATACTCCAAAATACATAACAAAATAAACATTATGCTATATGTTTTATATGTGTACAATTTTGAAGTATTTAGAATGTAGATTTACATTTAGGTTTACCAGTTTCCTCGAGGCTCCAATCATTTGATCAACAATTGGGGAATTTCCCCGATCATCAACCTACAAAGTAAGTAGACAACATTAACATAATGAACGTAGACATTAAAACGAAAAAATACATAACAAAAAAAACATTATGCTACACGTTATACATGTGTACAATTTTACAGTATTTAAAATGTAGAATTACATTCATGTTTACCTATTGCCTCGATGCTGCAATTGTCTAATCAATTTCCGGTTGGATTCCTTAATCAACACTCTGCATGGAAAATAGATAATATTATATAAAAGAACCAAATATATTATTTGAAATACATAACGATAGATTTGTTTTTCCATCCTAAATTTTTACAATGGCAATTTCTATGTATACCCGCCTCCTTGAGGAAGGTCTACTAGCATCAAATATGAGGGATGTGCCTTGGCTAAAAGAACCCTGCATAAAAAACATACTAAAAATTACCTAACGAAACAAAAATACTCACTAATTTTTTTTTAAAACATAACATTTTGATGTATACATGTTGCCTCGCGGAACGTGTACTCCTCTCACCTTCTGCTGGGGTGATGTGCCCCCCATCATCTCTTTACAAATTCAACATAGGAAATTTAATAAAACATTATAATTATATGCTAACGAAAAATCCTAAAGATGTTAAAATAATTAATAAAATGTTGGGTAAATTGTTGGATGTACCACATCCATACTAACCGTGTTTGTATCTACTCGATTCAAATTGTAATTAATAAGCAGTTCTCTCCTAGAAGATATTGATTTAATGGCACATACAAAGCCATGGTTTCCTTCACGTGTCTCAAATATGCAGTTGGGTTTCTTAAGTGTAGAGCCCGGTTGTGTACTATTTATAAACCCTGCAATATTCCTAGATATTTTTGGCCTTCCATCAATGTACAACGTTGCTCCTTTATTTTGACCTTTGTCTTTCAGTTGTATATAATTTTCTGACAACCCATATCTATGCATACTTCATGTATATTGGACCAAGTTCATCCAATCATTGTAGTTGTAAGAGGGTCCAACATACTCCATCAATTCTGTACATTTGCCATATCCAACCTTTATGCCATCCGTGCAAAATAACCCCATTAATCCATGTAATGACAACCACACAATTATATATCCCCTCTCATTCACACAAAAATCAGTGTTGACTTAAGGATATCCCTATGTACCCATTGTTTCACTAGGTTTTTGTACCTTAAGGGCACCTCGATGTCTCCTAATGTCTCATCATCATAGGAACATGACCCCCCTCCTTTGAGAAAAAATTTAATGCATTTATTGAACTTTCTTCTGATCTTATGACATCTAGTTGATCTATACCTTGTATACCTATTGTATGTCTCACTTTCCTCTAGCCTTCCAAAACTCCCATCACTGGAGAAAGACAGGTTTGACAAATACCTATTTGGTTCTACCTGCACCATGGCCGAAAAAAATTGGCAAATAATAGCAAAACGTGAGCAAAAAACTTGGAAAGACTTATAAGAATGACATACTGGTGATATAATTATCCTGAATAATGTAATGTCCCAAATTTTTCATTGGGTCACAATGGAAAAATCACATTTTCCATATTCATGAAAGTTGTCAAATTGAAGCTAAAGGTCAAATAATTGCCAAGCAAAAAAATCATTAGTTTCCTAGGTTGGGGGTGGAAGCTTTGAGATTTGGAATAAGGGGGATAGTAACTAATGTTTGAACATTATAATAGCATAAATAATTAATAAAGTAGATAAATAAATAAATACAAGGGGAAATCAAGTGGAAATTGATCATGAAGACACATGGAGGATATGGGACCTACACAAGCTAAAATTCCTACGTTAAATGGTATCCTCCTCTTGTAAATTTGAATCTATGGGAAAGCATAATGTTTTGGATGGATTATAAGGTCAATATAATTTTCCATATACTTCATAGGTTGAATTTGGGATTAAGTGTAAATTACATGAGCAAGGAAGAGCCAAATGGGGAGTTTCATGGGCACTTGGCTAGATTCCCCTTACACTTATGACATCTATGACACCAATGATGGAGATTATATGATAGTTATAAAACAAGTCAGATATGAAGGATTAAATTTGACATATCTAAAATATCAGGTTGAAATAGAGCATCCAATAGAGCTCTCATGTGATTTGGAGAAGCCCAATGGGTTCCTACTCAATTTGGGAGAAGATGGAAGGTGAAGAGAGAGGCCACATGGCATAGCATGAGTAGCCACACCAATTCGACTTGGATTTGGTTTATGGATGTATTTGGAAGCTGAGGAGACCATTGATATTTATAAAATACAGGGTGCATCCATGAGAAGGAGCTTTTTTTACCAGTTGTGAAATTTGTTGTTGTGAAGAGAGAGAGCTAGTGAGTGACTAGTTCATGCTTGAGCCAATTTCGAGGGTGAAAGATTCCCATCCTAATTGGTGATTGGAGAGGTAAATAAGGTATTTAAAGGAGATTCAATGGATTTTAATATACACTTGCAGCTACAACATCTTGTATACACTTCAGGATTCAGCTCATTCCCCCTCCCATCTCACATTCTTTCACCATATTTCATCCCAGTGGAGTGAGGCGGACTTGGTGAGCCATTTATCTTTTTAAGGGAGCTCCTCTTGCTCCATAATTTTGTATTCTGATGTAAATATTCTTCTCTATGTTCATAAATTTATCAATTTGAAAGGCCAATAAATCTCATGTATTATTGATCAATAATAAAGAAACAATGCCATTTCCCCACCTCCTTGTTGTAAACTCTTATAATATTGATAGATTTGAATGGTTGTGTAAAATATTGATAATTTATGAATGAAGGGAATATAATTAAAGAATATTATGGGTTTCATATTCATTAAATGAGAATTTGTGTCCATTGGGTTGAATTTCATAGCAATTGGAGCAAACTACATCTCATTTCCCCAAGGGTCCAAAACTAGTTTTTGTTTTATATCTGATTGAAATAAGTGATAAAAGCTATGGGATTTCTATTGGTTATGCATATTAGTCTCTGATAATGTCTTATACACATACCATACTTAAATTTTATAATTCGAGTGAGTTTCTGCACATTTGGGAAACCATTTCGGCAATTACCCGGGGGAGGGGGGGGGTTGAGCCCCAAAATTGCTAGTTAAAGCATCTATCTTATTCAGAATTGGATATAGACTTTCATAAGTAATTGGAAGGCCATAATACACCCCTAAACATTATAATTAAGTTATTTGTAACACCCCAGTTTTGACCCCGTTTGCATTAAATGTATATGATGTATATATTGTAATTAATCGTGGTGTGGAGCTAAAGGAAAAAGCCCCACCATCTATTTGGTTGTGTTATGTTCGGCAATTGAAATCCTTGTCGATGTTATATCATGATATACGACACATATTAGTTTTTGCATCATGTAAATATGCACTTTAATTAAAATGAACCCCAGCCAGCTATGTCAATGCAACCATAATGAAAAGGGCATGATTTTACTAAGGATGAGGAGGGGGAATGTTAAACCATGAGCCTATGGGAAAAATCAATGTGTCAACCACCACATTAAAAAAACTGATGTTAGTTGGGCAGTTATTGTTGGGAAGTGGTGGGTGGTAGGACTGTCAGTCCTTTCCCACATGTCCACTCCACCAGCAGACTCTTCATCTTCACGTGGGTAGGGAAACCACTACCCATTACTCCATTCTTTCCTATTCTCACGCACATGCTAGAATTTCTCATCCTCACACACAGGATTCTTCACCATTTTTCCTCATGTAAAGAGGGGGAGAAGGCGTTTTCTGTCACCCATGATTTTCCTGTGAAGGAGTCATTTTCGATTTCCGCTGTGGGTGTATGTTTTTCTTACCGATTTGTGGCATGTGTATATGTTTCCCTCCTGTCCATGCTGAGAGTTTGATTCCATTTTGGGTTGTGTATCTTCCCGTTGCTTCAATGTTGAGATTGGGATGATTTTTTCTCCCTAATTTTTGGCTTGATGTGGGTTCCCTTTTGTTTTGGGTCATTGTGGATTCTTATTGGGTCATTTTGGCCACGATAGGGCCAAGAATGACTCAGGGATCGATTCCCCAGTCAAAGCTGTGAATGGATTGGTTTTGCTGCGTGTATGCAGTGGTTGGTCTTTGGACTGTGTTGGAGTGGGAATTAAGGTTGGATTATGCTTGATAAACCTGGCATGTTTGGGAGGCACATAGAAAGAGCTAGAGGGATGGCTTTCTTCTCCACAACCCCTGAATAGCACTGGAAGGGAGGTCAGGGCCCGAGGGACTGTGTAGCAGAGAAGGGACCGATTTCCTTGTGTTGGGTGTGTGTGGATGTCCTATAAGTTAGACTAGTTCCCATGTAGGTGTCCTTAGCTCTTCAATGATCTCACTAGCTTAGCATTCAGCTTTTCCCAGCTCCTTGATGGCCTGATAAACCCAACTGTGTTGACTTGGCTGTCTTGTTAATGTCTAGATAAACCCAACTATGTTACTTGGCTGATTTGTGTATCCTTGGCTATGTGTAATCTTACTTGTTCCTTATTCCTTGGGGAATCATTCCCAGCTCGGGGGTGGCTGCGTTGCTGATAGATTAAGGAGCACGCTAGCCTATGGTTGGGTGGAACGTTGTAGCGACGTAGCTGGTTGCGGGACTAATTCCTCATAAGATAAGTATTCTTGACTATTTCATATCTGCAATCATATTTACTATTTAATGAATTATGATGAACATGTTTAATGATGTAATGTATGGTTTTGCTTCCGCTGTATGATAACCATGTATGCATCTTTGCTTCAGAGCATTTTATTTCAGTTTTTATGTATGCACATGTTCATGGGGCTAGTTTCTTGGTTTGCTAATGGCATGGTAGCATCCTCTTCATCGGTCGGAGGGTCGGGAATGTTACAGATTGGTATCAAAGCTAATGTTGCAGCGTGGGCCTCCATGGGCCATGAGAATCAGTGATAGAGGCAGATTTCCCTCTGCCCAGCAGAAGAGAAATGAGAGAATGATAGGAAAGAAATTTTCAAAAATTTTCTAAGTGTCAAGATTGTCGGATTGTTGAAAGGATTAACTAAAAGCTCATCCGATACATCATATAGCCTAGGAGGAAGTCCACCTGACAAGGGACAGTCGAAAAGAATTTTTGAAAAAATTTCTAAAGTTTCAAGCCCATCGGATCATCAGAAAACTTAGTCGGAAGCTCCTCCGATGCAGCGGAAGACTTAGTCGAAAGACCCTCCGATACAGATCCCCGACAACAGTGAGAGATAGAGGAATTCTGAGCCGACGAAGAGGCTGGAAAAACATGAAGGAATTTCAATGGCGGCGGAAGAAAGGTAATGAAGGCGTTGATACATTTGCAGGAAAAAGATGATGGAGCCGATACGTCGGCTGGGTTGGCTGGTTTGAGCCACAACGGTGGTAACGGTGGATTGTACATAATTGAGCCGACGTGGGTGAAAATTGAAATTTTTTTTAAGTATTGAGATCATCGAAAGACTTCAGCTAAAGGCATCGAAACATCAACACATTTAGATGGAAGGACTTTCAATGCCGTCGGTGGAGAAAAGGTGAAGATAGAGCCGAAGTGTCGGCAGGGATCCCCTGAAGACCGCCGAAACGTCAGCGAAATTTAGTTGATTGAGCAACCAATATGGTGGCGGATGAAGGGAGAAGTTTTTTCGAAGAGTTGGAAGCGTCAGAAAAAGTTAGATGATTGAGCAGCTGATGCAGCGGCAGAAGGAAGAAGAAAAATTTTTGAAAATTTTTCTATGGAAATTGTTGGAAGTTGATCACGGAAGCGGAGCCGAGCTGTTAGTCAATATCTCCTGAAGGATGCTGAAACGTCAAAGATATTTAGTGGATCGGTCCACTGATACGTCAAAAAAATTTAGAAGATCAAGTAGTCGATGCGGCAGTAGGAGAAAGAAGAAATTTTCACCGAAATTTTTTCTTAGTATAGAACACGTCGATGAAAATTAGATGATCAGACCACCGACACGTCAGAGAAAATTAGAGGATTAGATCGTCGACACATCGGAGAAAATTAGAGGATTAGACCACCGAAACGTCGAAAAAATTTAGTTAATCAAACCGCCAATACGTCAGAAGCTTAGTCAACTAGCGACCCGATACGTCGGAAGCTTAGTCAACTAAGGACCCAATACGTTGGAAGTTTAGTTGGGAAGAGACCCGATTTGGTGAAGGAAAATTTGAGTTTTTCAAGTGGGATTTCCCAACGAATTTCAGCAGTTTGTCAGTGGATTTTTCAACAGTTGGTCAGTGGATTACATGGCTGAAAAGGAAGATAATTTTGTATTTGGGAAAAAATGTTATTTTATGATTTTTCCAAGAGAAGGTAAGTAATTCTGATTTATATCAATGCTATGCGACTAATAGTTGTGTTACTAACACGTTTGCAGAATCATAGACACCTTAAAGGGCAGTATTCTGGGTAGTACAGTTTGGTAAGTAAGTTGTGGTATAGCCATGAGAACCTATGATGGATATGATGTTGATTTTTGTACCTAGGCAGATGTTCCCTAGGTGACTTTAATTTTTTTGCCTAAAGTCACTTTAAGAGGGAAAAAGATGACCCTCACATTAAAAGTCACTTAATGAGACTTTATAACAGTAAAGTCCCTTTTTGATAAATTTAAGTGGGTGAGTGATTTTATTTATGAGAAATAAATAAAAGGGATTTTCACTCTCATTTCATCTTGGCCATTGATTTGATTCTTTCTCCACCGTTGGATTAAGAAACTCACTTAGGGCAAACAAAAAGGGTTGAGGGAGGCAAAGACACTTCACTTGTTCATTTTTCAGGTGAAGAAGATAGAGCTGGAGAGAGGGGTCGAGTTTGCTCAAGGAGGGCACGATTTTCTAGAAAAGGGTTTGCTGAAGAGATTCTAGTTTACTCCAGGAGGTCGAGACCACATTTAATAGGGGTGCACAGTTCCCAAGAAGGAGTACGGCCTGCATTTATTGCAGTTGTACGGCTGCTTCATTTTCTGCACAGAAACCGAGAAAGTACAGCCTGTTTGCTGCACGAATTTTGAGGTGTACGGTCTGCTGTACGGTGCATTAAATGCTGCACGAATTTTGAGGAGTAAGGACTGCTGTATGGCACATTTAATTCTGCACAGAAATCGAGGTGTACGGCTGAGGGTTTTTGCTGTACGAACTGCACATTAAATTGCACAGAAATCGAGGAAACTGTACGGCTAGGTCTGCTGTACGGTCTGCTGAGTATTGGCACGAAAATCGAGGAGGTGTACGGCCTGTCAAAGCTGTACCAGTGCATTTAATTTGCTGAAGAAAAATCAGAGAAAAATGTATGGCTGGGATTGCTGAGCATTTTTCCAGACTTTGAGAAAAAGGCTGCTGGTGGAGATAAGTTGTATTTTCACCATTATTTTTCTGTCCTGTACCTTGCTGAAGAATTAATTAAAATCTCTCCTCTCTGACTGGTTTTCCCCGTGGGGGTTTTTCCAGGGCTGATTAGCCAAAAATATCTGAGTCAAATTTATGATGTGCATGCATTTGTGTTCAGCCTGTTAGTGTTTTTCTGCGTGTTTAAATTGTTCAGAAAATTTTTATAAGTAGCTTCAAGCCTATGTAAAACCGGCTGAAGTGAAACACACAAAATTGTTCATTAAACCAGCAAGCAGTAAATCTCAGTTTTTCAACATGGTATCAGAGCAAAGGGGGCAGAAACAGTGATTTTTGCAGACACACAGAAATTTGCAGCATTCAGAAATTTTTGTTATTTTACTTCTGTTATTGAACAACACTTTGTTGATTTGTTGTTGGGATGGCTACAGGACTTAGATTAGAGGATAGGCTGGATGGGGCAGGGAATTTTGTGCCGTGGAAGGCTAGGATTTTGCTGTTACTTGAAGAGAATGAGTTGTGGCCAGACATAGTGAGGAACACTACTACAAACCCCATAACCATTCCTGCATCCACAGATGCAGCAGCCCTTACTGCCTTCAATAAGAAGGACTGCAAAGCGAGAAGGATTATACTTGATGCCGTGAAAGATCACATCATTACTCACATTTCCGGAAAGACCAAGGCTCATGAGATGTGGACAGCCTTGACCACCTTGTATGAGAGTTCTAATGAGAACCGGAAAATGGTTCTCAGAGAAAAACTCAAGAGTATCAGGATGAATGGAGGTGAGGGGGTCACAGCTTACCTTACTAGGATATCTGCAGTTCGTGATGAACTTGCAGTAGTTGGGGAGAAGGTTGCCCCTACAGAGCTTGTGCGGACAGCGGTGAACGGGGCTTCAAAGTCCTGGAGTGTTTTTGTGCAGGCTATTGTGGGCAGGGAGAACCTCCCTGACTGGGAGAGGCTATGGGATGACTTTGTACAGGAGGAGACCTGGAGGGGTCTTGTGCAGGGTAGTAGCTCTCAGAGAGGAGCTGATGATGAGGATGTGGAT
>LPNX010274944.1:53038-82633 GCA_001517045.1 Pseudotsuga menziesii | reverse complement strand
TTTCTGGAGGGACTGGATCACAGAGTTCAGGTACAGGGTCTACAGGTTCAGTGGTTCAGGTGACTGGCTCTTCAGGGACAGTGTCTGGGACAGGTACAGTGACAGGTGGAGGTTCAGGTACAGGTACAGGTTTGAGTCCTCAGGTGACAGCATCGGCAGGTGCAGGATCTTCAGTTTCTAGTCCTCGGGGTACTGGACCATCTGGTACTGGGACTTCCTCAGATGAGGAGAGCCCAAGACCAGTTTGGGAGGAGCAAACTTCAAGGAAGAGGAAGCCCAAGTGGCTTCAGGAGACCTTGAAGGATGCTGAGGCAGTTGGTAGACCCCGGGAGAGGATCAGGTCAGTAGTGGAGCCTGAGAGGCTTGGTGTGGTCAGGGATGATATGGCTATTGTTGCATGCCTTCGTGACTCTGAGCCATCTACATTTGAGGAGGCTACCCAGCATCCGGTTTGGAGAGATGCCATGATGGAAGAGTACCATTCCATCATGAAGAATGATGCATGGGAGATTGTACCGAGACCGGAGGGGAAGTCAGGTGTGACTTCCAGATGGCTTTACAAGGTAAAGCATGCTGCGGCTGGCAGCGTAGAGAAGTACAAGGCTAGATTTGTGGCTCGAGGATTCTCACAGGGCGGGGGGGGCGATTATGATGAGACTTTTGCCCCAGTTGCACGATATTCTTCCATCAGAGCAGTGATTTCTATAGCAGCAGAGATGGGTTGGAGGATCCACCAGATGGATGTGAAGACCGCATTTCTCAATGGTCTTGTGCAGGAGGAAGTCTATCTAGAGCAGCCACAGGGATTCGAGATACATGGGAGGGATTATCATGTGTGCAGGTTGAAGAAAGCTTTGTACGGGCTAAAGCAAGCTCCTAGAGCTTGGTACTCTAGGATAGATGAGTATCTGACATCGATGTGATTTCAGAAGAGTGAGGCGGATCCCAACCTTTACTTCATTGTGGTTGGGGGGGAGTCGCTCATTCTTTTGTTGTATGTTGATGATCTGTTCATCACAGGTGTTGAGCGTCTCATTGCGCATTGCAAGAGAGACTTAGCTACGGAGTATGAGATGACCGATATTGGGCTGATGCACTATTATTTGGGGATGGAGGTATGGCAGGAGCCTGGACATATTTTCCTTGTGCAGGGAAAGTATGCAGCTGATATTCTGAGGAGATTCCAGATGGAGGACTGCAGGCCTATGTCTACACCTATGATTACCAACTGGAAGCAACTCCATGCTTCCGAGGGCAAGTTGGTAGATCCTACACTATATCGTCAGCTGATTGGTTCATTGATGTATCTGGTCAACACCAGGCTAGATTTGTGCTTTGCAGTGAACACTCTTAGCCAGTTCA
The DNA here is from genome assembly GCA_001517045.1 of Pseudotsuga menziesii. Taxonomy (NCBI): domain Eukaryota; kingdom Viridiplantae; phylum Streptophyta; class Pinopsida; order Pinales; family Pinaceae; genus Pseudotsuga; species Pseudotsuga menziesii. Next base: position 81,271 of record LPNX010274944.1, on the reverse strand, counting down.
TGGTTGAGCCTAGGAGTGTGCACTGGACCGCTGCAAAGCACATTTTGAGATACCTTGCAGGGACAGTGGACTATGGTCTGGACTACAGGGGTTCGGATGGAGTTGGCTTGGTTGGGTATACGGATTCAGACTGGGCAGGTTGCGTGCGGGACCGGAAGAGCACTTCCGGTTGTTGTTTCAGTTTGGGCTCGGCAGCAGTGTCATGGTTCAGCCGGAAACAGAGATCCGTTGCATTGAGTACTGCTGAGGCTGAGTACATAGCAGCCTGTCAGGCTACTTGTGAAGCACTGTGGCTTCGCAAGATTTTGGTAGATTTGTTTGATCAGGAGCTTAGGCCTACGACGATCTACTGCGACAATCAGAGTTGCATTCAGCTCTCTGAGAATCCAGTGTTCCATGACAGGTCAAAGCACATAGAGATCAGATACCATTTCATCCGCGACTACATTCAGAGAGGGGCAGTTCAGCTTCGGCATATTTCCACTAATGAGCAGGTAGCTGACATCTTGACGAAGTCTTTGGGGAGGGGCAAGTTTGTCTTCTTCAGAGATAAGTTGGGAGTGGTACGGAACACCTTCCTCGGTAAGAGGGAGTGTTGATTTTTGTACCTAGGCAGATGTTCCCTAGGTGACTTTAATTTTTTTGCCTAAAGTCACTTTAAGAGGGAAAAAGGTGACCCTCACATTAAAAGTCACTTAATGAGACTTTAAAACAGTAAAGTCACTTTTTGATAAATTTAAGTGGGTGAGTGATTTTATTTATGAGAAATAAATAAAAGGGATTTTCACTCTCATTTCATCTTGGCCATTGATTTGATTCTTTCTCCACCGTTGGATTAAGAAACTCACTTAGGGCAAACAAAAAGGGTTGAGGGAGGAAAAGAGACTTCACTTGTTCATTTTTCAGGTGAAGAAGATAGAGCTGGAGAGAGGGGTCGAGTTTGCTCAAGGAGGGCATGATTTTCTAGAAAAGGGTTTGCTGAAGAGATTCCAGTTTACTCCAGGAGGTCGAGACCACATTTAATAGGGGTGCACAGTTCCCAAGAAGGAGTACGGCCTGCATTTATTGCAGCTGTACGGCTGCTTCATTTTCTGCACAGAAACCGAGAAAGTATAGCCTGTTTGCTGCACGAATTTTGAGGTGTACAGCCTACTGTACGGTGCATTAAATGCTGCACGAATTTCAAGTAGTAAGGACTGCTGTACGGCACATTTAATTCTGCACAGAAATCGAGGTGTACGGCTGAGGGTTTTTGCTGCACGGACTGCAGATTAAATTGCACAGAAATCGAGGAAACTGTACGGCTAGGTCTGCTGTACGGTCTGCTGAGTATTGGCATGAAAATCGAGGAGGTGTACGGCCTGTCAAAGCTGTACCAGTGCATTTAATTTGATGAAGAAAAATCAGAGAAAAATGTATGGCTGGGATTGCTGAGCATTTTTCCAGACTTTGAGAAAAAGGCTGCTGGTGGAGATAAGTTGTATTTTCACCATTATTTTTCTGTCCTATACCTTGCTAAAGAATTAATTAAAATCTCTCCTCTCTGACTGGTTTTCCCCGTGGGGGTTTTTCCAGGGCTGATTAGCCAAAAATATCTGAGTCAAATTTATGATGTGCATGCATTTGTGTTCAGCCTGTTAGTGTTTTTCTGCGTGTTTAAATTGTTCAGAAAATTTTTATAAGTAGCTTCAAGCCTATGCAAAACCGGCTGAAGTGAAACACACAAAATTGTTCATTAAACCAGCAAGCAGTAAATCTCAGTTTTTCAACATATGATGCTCAGGATTCCTACGAGTGTGCGAGAGATGCCATGGGAGAAAATGTCCATAATGGAAATGATGACATAGAGTCTAGTGGAAGGATATTCCAAGAGACACCATCAGATGTTGTAGCCACCATGAGAAGCTTGATTAAATCCCAAGAAGAGCAGCATCAGTTGAATGTTGCTATGTTGCAGAGTTTGACAGACTTGCAAAGAAAGATAGACTCTAGACGGGGTACAGCAAAACCGAAAGGCAGTAAGAGCAGTACTAGGAGAAGAAGAAGGAATTTTAGTGGATCATCTAACTCCAAAGGATCCAGTGGGGATTCAGGCTCTTCTTCTCGTAAAGGAAAGAGAAGGAGACACTATAGAGATTGCTCTCGGGATGAATTTAAGAAGGATAAGCCTCCTACATTTGATGGTGAGGTAAAGACTAGACAAGAGGCTGAAGCTTGGATTCTTGGGATCAATAAGTACTTCCAAGTTCAGGATTATTCAGGAAACATGAAGGCAAGGGTTTCCATATTCAATCTGAATGGAAGGGCATCCATTTGGTGGGAGCACTTCAAGAAAGTAAAGAGGATAAATGAAAGGAGACTTAAGTGGAGACAGTTCAAGAAGTATTTCAAGCAGAGGTACCTCTCTGACAGGTATTATGATGATAAGATTAAGGAGTTCCATGAGTTGATATTGGGATAGCAGACCATGGATGATTATGTGAATAAGTTCTTGGAATTGTTGAGGTATGTCAGGTACATCAAAGATGAAAAAGTGAAGGTCTAGCATTTTCTGAGTGGATTGCCTCAGTCTTACCAAGGCAGGATTGAGTTTTATGAACGTAGAACTCTTGAAGAAGCAATAAGGAAGGCTAAGTATTGCTATGAGCAAAGAAAGGGTAAAACTGATTACCATAAGGCATGGAAGGACAAGAAGAATGAGAAGTTTGACCAAAGAAAGAAAGTTTTCAAACCTTCCAACTTCAGGAATCAGCAGAAGCAGCCATCCCAAGCTGCGAGTAAGCCAGTGGGATTAATAGGAGAAAAGCCTAAAGATCCACCACAGAATAGAGGACCACTTCAATGTTGGAAATGTGGAGGACCCCACATGCGCATAAATTGTCCACTCGAGAATGAGAGTGCAAGGCTAGCTTACAAAATTCAAGAAGCAGAAATAGTGGGTCAAGTAGCAAGGGCAGTCCCTAGGATTTATGCAGCACTAGAGGACCGCTAGGAAGATCACCATTCAACTGTGGTTGAAGTTGCAGGTAAGATTGTTGAGCAATCTGTTTTTATTTTGATTGATCCCAGTTCTACTGATAGTTACATTACTCCTAGAGTAGTGGAGATTTGTTCTTTTAAGAAAGTAAAGCATAGGAAATATTGGTTAATTTAGCTAGCCAATGGAACTAAGATAAAGGTTAGTGAAGTGGTAGAGAAATGTCCATTGGTCATGAATGGATTGGTCACTTGTGTAGATCTGAATGTTCGACCACTTGGTTCCTATGATGTACTCATTGGAATGGATTGGTTAGAAGCTCCTAGGGTGAATCTTGACTGTTATAATAAGACTTTCGAATGCATGGATGAAGAAGGGAACCCAGTCATTGTGAGAGGTATCCCAAAGATGATTTCGGTACAGTAGGTTTTAGCAAAGCAATTGAAGAAGTTCTGTAGGAAGGGTTGCCATTTGTATGCAGCTCATATTTTGGAGGCAACAGAGGATGAAACTCCTAGGTTGGAGGACTATCAGGTGTTATAGGAGTTCAGGGATGTGTTTCCTAATGAGATTCCAGGGATTCCTCCAAAGAGGGACATTGATTTCACAATTGAACTTGTGCCAGGAGCAGCACCAATTTCCAAGACACCCTACAGAATGAGTATGCTAGAGATGCTAGAGTTGAAGATGCAACTGCAAGAGTTGTTTGAAAAGAAGTATATCAGGCTAAGTGTGTCTCCTTGGGAAGCACCAGTTCTGTTTGTAAAGAAGAAAGATGGTACACTCAAGTTGTGTATTGATTACATACAGTTGAACAAGGTTATGGTGAATAATAAATATCCTTTGCCTAGGAATGATGACCACTTTGATCAAATGAGAGGAACAAAGGTATTTTCCAAGATTGACTTGAGGTCTAGTTACCATCAGGTGAGGATCAAGGATGAAGACATTCATAAGACCTCCTTCAAAACAAGATATGGACATTATGAGTTTGTAGTGGTACCATTTGGTTTCACAAATGCACCCGCTACATTCATGTGCCTTATGAACAGTGTCTTCAGCAGGTATTTGGACAAATTTGTTCTTGTTTTCCTTGATGACATTCTTATTTATTCTAAGAATGAGGAGGAGCATAAAGAGCATTTGAGATTGACATTGCAATTGCTCAGGGTGCATCAGTTGTATGCAAAGCTAAGCAAGTGTGACTTCTATAGAGATAGAATTCAGTATTTGGGTCACATTATCTCAGAAGAGGGTATATCTGTGGACCCTGAAAAGATTGAATCCATTATGAATTGGCCTACTCCAAGAAATGTGACAGATGTAAGATCTTTTGTGGGACTTGCAGGATACTACTAGAGATTCATTGAAGGATTCTCCAGGGTCGCACATGCCATCACTTCTTTGCAAAAGAAGGGGATAAAGTTTCAATGGACATCGAGGTGTGAAGAAATATTTCAGCATTTGAGAAATCTTCTCACCAGTGCACCAGTATTGAAAGTTGCATACCCAAAGAAATGTTTTGTGGTGTGTACCGATGCATGCTGATAAGGGCTTGGAGGAGTCCTTATGCAAGACAACCACGTGATATGTTATGAGTCAAGAAAGCTGAAGGAGCATGAGAAGAACTATGCCACTCATGATCTAGAGCTTATAGCCATAGTACATACCCTCAAGATGTGGAGGCATTACTTGATGGGTAGAAGATTTGAACTAAGAACAGACCACTGTAGTCTGAAGTATCTATTTGATCAGCCTACTCTGAATGCTAGGAAAGCGAGATGGCTAGAGTTTTTATGCGAGTTTGATTTTGAAATCAAGCGCATAAAGGGAAAAGAAAATATGGTAGCTAATGCACTCAACATGAAGATTCAGGAAATGCATGTGGCATCTCTTAGTATTTTCCAATCAAATTTGAGGTAGCAAATTGTTAATCATGCTGCTGGGGATGAATTGTATGAACTGGTAAAAGACAAATTGTAGCAGCAAAGTATTGAGAAGAGGTATGAGGGATATAAATTGGAAGAAGATGGAATGCTTACTTATAAAGGTAGAATTTATATTCCAAATGTACCAGATTTGAGGAGAGTTGTTATGGATGAAATCCATCAAGCTCTGTATTCTTGTCACCCAGGATACCAGAAGACAATTGCTACCGCTAGAAGATAGTACTTTTGGCCAGGAATGAAAAAGGACATGGCTGAATACATTTCAAGGTGCATGAAATGTTAGCAGGTAAAGGTTGAGCATCAACACCCAGCAGGTTTGTTGTAGCCTTTGCCAGTTCCAGAATGGAAATGGGAAGTTATTTCCATGGATTTTATTACAGGATTGCCGATGACTTGGAGACAACATGATTCCATCATGGTTGTGGTGGACAAGTTGACAAAGGCAGCGCATTTTATACCAGTGAAGTCTATGCATAAGACTGATGACATTGCAAAGATATTCATGAAGGATATTTTCAAATTACATTGATTGCCTAGGGAAATAGTCTCTGACAGAGATGTCAAGTTCACTTCCAATTTTTGGAAGGGGTTGTTTGCATATTTGGGTACAAAGCTGAACTTCAGCACTACTTACCATCCTTAGACAAATGGGAAAGCAGAGAGAGTTAATCAGGTTCTTGAAGACATGCTTTGCATGTATTTGATGGACAAACCAACCAAGTGGGAATATTACTTACACTTGGTAGAGTTTGCTTATAACAATGGAAAACAGGCATCCTTGGGGATGAGTCCGTATGAAGCTTTGTATGGAAGAAGGTGTAGGACACCAGTGACTTGGGATAACCTAGTGAACAGGGTCATGCTTGGTCCAGAATTGCTCAAGGAAATGGAGCAAGAGGTTGCAAAGATCAGACAGAATCTGAAAGCAGCACAGGACAGACAAAAAATCTATGCAGATAAGCATAGGGTGAATAGAAAGTTCAGTGTTGGGGATCATGTTTACCTCAAAGTGAGGGAAAAGAAGAGATCCTTGAAGCTTGGAAGTTGTGCCAAGTTGTCACCAAGATATTGTGGACCGTTTGAAGTGCTTGAAAGAATAGGTCCAGTTGCATATAAACTTACATTGCCTACTAGCACTAGAGCTCATAATGTTTTTCATGTTTCTTTGCTTAAAAGACATGTACATGATCCTAACCATATGATAAATTGGGATGTGATTCAGGTGGAACTCGAGGGAGAGTTCCAAATCGAGCCAATGTGCATCCTCGACAACAAGGTAACAATGCTCCAGCACAGAGCCATAGGACAGGTAAAGGTGCAATGGGAGCACTACAGACCTAAAGAGGCTACGTGGGAGCTGGAGGATTCCATGCAATTGGCACATCCATTTTTGTTCAATTCTGCAGAACACTGAGGCGGTACTAGTGTAGCATTTTGTTCAAATTTTGTGAAGAACTGAAGACAGTGCTATTGAAGGGGGAGGGGAATGTAACACCCCAGTTTTGGCCCCATTTGCATTAAATGTATATGATGTATATATTGTAATTAAATGGGCTATGGAGATAAAGGAAAAATCCCCACCATTGATTTGGTTGTGTTATGTTCGGCGATTGAAATCGTTGCCGATGGTATATCGTGATATATGACACATATTAGTTTTGGCATCATGTCAATATGCACTTTAATTAAAATGAACCCCAACCAGCTATGTCAATGCAACCATAATGAAAAGGGCATGATTTTCCTAAGGATGAGGAGGGGGAATGTTAAACCATGAGCCTATGGGAAAAATCCATGTGTCAACCACCACATTAAAAACCCTGATGTTAGTTGGGTAGTTATTACTGGGAAGTGGTGGGTGGCAGGACTGTAAGTCCTTGCCCACACATCCATTCCACCAGCAAACTCTTCATATTCACATGGGTAGGGAAACCACTACCCATTACTCCATTCTTTCCTATCCTCACGCATAGGATGGAATTGCTCATCCTCACGCACCATATTCTTCATCGTTTTTCCTCTCGTAGAGAGGGGGAGAAGCCGTTTTCTGTCACTCATGATTTTCCTGTGAAGGAGCCATTCCCGATTCCGCTGTGGGTGTATGTTTTTCTTACCAATTTGTGGCCTGTGTATATGTTTCCCTCCTGTCCATGCTGAGAGTTTGATTTCTCTTCCATTCCGGGCTGTGTATCTTCCCGTTGCTTCAATGTTGAGATTGGGTTGATGTTTTCTCCACAATTTTTGGCTTGATGTGGGTTCCCTTTTGTTTTGGGTCGTTGTGGATTCTTATTGGGTCATTTTGGCCACGATAGGGCCAAGAAAGACACAGGGATTGATTCCCCGATCAAAGCTGTGAATGCCTTGGTTTTGCTGCGTGTATGCAGTGGTTGGTCTTCGGACTATGTTGGAGTGGGAATGGAGGTTGGAGTATGCTTCAATAAACCTAGCATGTTTGGGAGCCACATCGACAGAGCTAGAGGGATAGATTTCTTTTCCAGAACCCCTGAATAGCATTGGAAGGGAGGTCAGGGCCTGAGGGACTATGTAGCAGAGAAGGGACTGATTTCCTTGTGTTGGGTGTGTGTGGTGTCCTAGAAGTCAGGATAGTTTTGGTGTAGGTCTCCTTAGCTCTTCAATGAGCTCACTAGCTTAGCATTCAGCTTTTCCCCGCTCCTTGATGGCTTGATAAACCCAACTATGTTGGCTTGGTTGTCTTGTTGATGGCTTGATAAACCCAACTGTGTTGGCTTGGCTGTCTTGTTGATGGCCTGATAAACCCAATTGTGTTGGATTGGCTGATTTGTGTATCCTTGGCTATGTGTAAGCGTGCTTTTTCATTATTCCTTGGGGAATCATGCCCAGCTCGGGGGTGGCAGCGTTGCTAAGAGATTAAGGAGTACGTTGGCCTATGGTTGGGTGGAACGTTGCAGCGACGTAGCTGGTTGCGGGATGAATTCCTCATAAGATAAGTATTCTTGACTATTTCATCTCTACAATCATATTTATTTTTTAATGAATTATGATGAACATGTTTAATGCTGGAATGTATGGTTTTTCTTCCGCTGTATGATAACCATGTATGCATCTTTGCTTCAGAGCATTTTATTTCAGTTTTTATGTATGCACATGTTCATGGGGCTAGTTTCCCAGTTATCTAATTGCATGGTAGCGTCCTCTTCATCAGTTGGAGGGTCGAGGATGTTACAGATTGGTATCAGAGCTCATGTTGTAGCGTGGGCCTCCATGGGCCATGAGAATCAGTGACAGAGGTAGATTTCCCTTTGCCTATCAGAAGAGAAATGAGAGTCGACAGGAAATAAATTTTCAAAAATTTTCTAAGTGTCAAGATTGTCAGATCATCGAAAGGCTTAGCCAGAAGCTCATCCGATACATCGTATAGCCTAGGCGGAAGTCCACTTGACGAGGGACAGTCGAAAATAATTTTTGAAAATTTTTCTAAAGTGTCAAGCCTATCAAATTGTTAAAAAACCTAGTCGGAAGCACCTCTGATGTAGTGGAAGACTTAGTCGGAAGACCCTCCAATACAGACCCCTATCAAAGGCAAGAGATAGAGGAAGTCTGAGCCGACGAAGCAGCTAGAAAAGCATGAAAGTGCCACAATGGCGGTGGAAGAAAGCTGATGAAGGTGCCAATACGTCGACAGGAAAAAAGATGATGGAGCTGATACATTGGCTGGGTTAGCTAGTTTGAGCCACAATATCGGTGGCGGTGGACAGTACATAATTGAGCCGACGTGGGTGAAAATTGAAATTTTTTCTAAGTGCTGAGATCATCGGAAGCCTTCAGCTGAAGGCGCCAAAATGTCGACACATTTAGACAGAAGGACTTACGATGCCGCCGGCAGAGAAAAGGTGAAGACGGAGCCAAAGTGTCAGTAGGGATCTCCTGAAGACCACCAAAACGTCGATGAAATTTAGTTGATTGAGAAACTGATACGGTGGCGGGTGAAGTNAGAGAAAAGGTGAAGACGGAGCCAAAGTGTCAGTAGGGATCTCCTGAAGACCACCAAAACGTCGATGAAATTTAGTTGATTGAGAAACTGATACGGTGGCGGGGGAAGTTTTTCCAAAGAGCTGGAAGCGTCAGAAAAAGTTAGATGGTTGAGAAGTCGATGCGGTGGCAGAAGGAAGAAGAAAAATTTCTGAAAATGTTTTTGAGTATGGAAATCGTCAGAAGTTGATCATGGAAGTGGAGCCGAGGTGTCAGCTGGGATCTCCTGAAGGACGCAAAAATGTCAAATATATTTAGTGGATTAGTCCAACGATACATCAGAAAAATTTAGAAGATCAAGTAGTCGATGCAGCAGCAAGAGAAAGAAGAAATTTTCACCGAAAATTTTTCTAAGTATAGAACACGTTAGAGAAAATTAGAGGATCGGACCTCTGACACGTCGGAGAAAATTAGAGGATCGGACTACCGATACGTCGAAAAAAATTAGAAGATCAGACCACCAAAAAATCAGAAAAATTTAGTTGATCAGAAGGCCGATACATTTAAATCTTAGTCAACTAGCGACCCGATACGTCGGAAGCTTAGTCAACTAAGGACCCGATACATTAGAAGTTTAGTTGGGAAGAGACTCGATTTGGTGAAGGAGACTTTTGATTTTTTCAAGTGGGATTTCAAATATAACTTAATTAATGTTTGATAGTAGATCCAAGTATCATACCCACCATTAGTGAAGGTTGTATATTGTTGTGAAGAGATTTGTTCCAGGACCCAGGGGGGATTTCCACCTCCCAAATTGACTAGTCTTGTCCCAAAGATTTACTTCCCTTGCAAATTGCAGACCATGGTTGGGTATATCAGTTGATTATATGTCTTATATATGTGCTAATATTTTCCATCACCCCTCAAGACCTTCATCACCAAGTTTGAAATAAATTGGAGGAATTTTGGATCAATTGAATCCATATAACTAGAGCTGTAAGAAGATGAATTTAAGTACATTGTGAAAGAATTGAAGAATTGGTCATTTTGATCAAATTTCCAAAAAGGGGACATTACAGTGGTATCAGATCATGGTCTTGGCACCTATTGAAGTTATGGATGGTATAGATTAATTGAAGAAAGTCATTAGGCCATGTGGTGATGATATGTCCAGGCAGGTTAAGCAAGCATTCAAATTGGCATATAAGACTATCATTTTGAATACCTTAATGATTGGTTGAAGTAATTTTATAAAAAATAATTCAAATAAGAACTCATTAATGAATAATCATCAATTCACAAGTAGGGAGGAGACCAAGTAGCTACAAATTTCTATGGGTGGCAAAGAAGAAAAAGTAGTACATGAAGAGAATCAAAATTCACTCCCAAGTGACTCTGAAAAATATGAAGAGACATCACATAAGTATGAAGAAGTTTCTATTGAAAATACTGAAGATCATTTTGAGACACACTCTACCTTGGAAATGAAACAAAGAGAATCTAAGGATGGATTCTTAAACTATGAAGGAGTACCTACTTATGGGTTCTCACGCCTCTATGTTGGTGACATAGAGATCAGATCTGAAAATGTTTCTGAAATCTAAATTTTGCATGAGAATAAATATGAAGACATTGTAGCAGCAAATTAAGAACCAAGATCAACTTCCCCATCACCACTTGAGCTTCAAGGAGTTGATCAAATCCAGAATGAAGAAGAAGAGGAGGTTAGCTCCCATGAACCATCCTTCATTGAAGGATCCTTGAAGATGAGAGAAAGGGATATCCAAGAATCCCTTAGCATACTCCATGACACTCAAGCATTGGTATCAAATTCTTGTTGGAGATCTACTTCCTTGGAGGAACCATCATTCCTTGAAGACATGGAGAAGATTCAAAGAGCAGTGTGCAACATCAAAAATTGTGAAAGGGTAGATTGTTTGGGGGATTCTCATGACATGGAGGATCATGAGAAATGTGGAAATTTGAATGTGCTTGATGTGTTTGAAGTTGAACTTGAAGAGATTTAAACACTTGATGAGGTGGAAGAGGAACTTGAATTGTCTCTTGATGAAGGTTATGCAAATTTTAAAGAAGAGCATGATTCCTCTACATTGGAACCAATCTATGACAAAAGTTTCACACTTTTGAAGGAGATGCATGATACTACCCGTATGGATCCTTACCATGATGAAACTTCTGCACTTTTTATCATTTGGGTGAGTTATTTCATTCTCCTACATCCTACAATTCCATATTTTGTAGCATTCATCCTAATGAAGTATGGGTGAAAGGTTTCATTTTGATGGTGGCAAATGAAGACTATGTACATTCTATTTATCCTTTTGATGATAGAATTATTAGAGAACCATTGTGTTTACATTTGAATCAGCTTCCTTATTTACATTATGATTATACACATCTCCATGGGTGCACCTTTGATGTTCACTTGAGTCACTTGGAGACTCATGATTTTCCTTGCCCCTTTCCTAGTCTATTTGAATTTGGAGGAACTTCATCCCACACTTGGGTGAAGAGTTATATGATTGAAGAACATTTTTATTCACAGAAACATCCTCTGATATTACATGAGGACATACATATTCATGAGTGTATTGATGAGACTTCTTTGAGCCACTTGAATTCTTCATGTTTTCCTTGCTCCTTATTTTGTTCAGATTTTGGTGGAGGTTCTCGATTCACTTATTGGATGAAAGAATACATGGATGATTATATTGATGCACATTATAGATCATTTGGAGCACATTATTATTCACATTTTCAGCAGCATTCCTTTTTACTTTATGATTATGCACGTCTACACGGATGCACCTATATATGATATGCATTTGAGTCACTTGAAGACTCATGGTTTTTCTTGCTCAACACTTGGTTCATTTGATGTTGGAGGAACTTCATCCAAAATTGGGGTGAATAGATTTACAATGGGAGAAAATTTTTGATACCATCCACATACATTGTTATATCTTTATTATTCACTCATTCATGGATGTATGGGTGAGACTTCTTTGAGTCATTTAAAGTCTCCTTGTTTTTGTTGCTCATTATTTGGTTCAGATTTGAGTGGAGATTATTCGTCCACTTCTTAGATGAAAGAATACATGGCTGAATATTCTGATGCATAGCAAAACCTTTTTTAAAATCATTATAGGACATGGGATTCCCACCTATGTCATTGGAGCAGATTTGATTGGTCACTTGAAGCATGTATGCACTTGGAAAATGGTAGTCTACTCACTGGGAGGTATAAGAACTTTGATGATTTTTTGGTGAGGCACCTCCTTGATGTACATTTTTATTATGTTGTTATATACTTTGATGATATATATTATGTACTCATGGTGTTTATAATAAATCATACAAGAAAATGGGATCTGGGAATTCTCTTTCCTAATGGTATGGGTTGGAGATAACTCTTAATTTTTGGAGTGCAATGCAAGCAATGGGACCCTGGGATAGTTTTTAGTCCCATTTGATTTCAAATTATTTGGGCAACAAGAAGTATGGGAGATGGATTCCCCACCTAATAAGGTGATTTTAATTAGAGTGGTGCACCGGAAAGCATGGTTGTTCCTCTCTAAAATTCTTCATGGAATCTCAAAGACTCAAAGTGGGTAGCTCAGTGGCAACTTCAAAGAATCATACAGAAAGCAGGTTCTTCAACAACCATGTTTGAAATTGCTTGAGGACAAGAAATATTGGGAAGGAGGATTTGTAATGTCCCAAATTTTGCATTGGGTCACAATGTCCAAATCACATTTTCCATATTCATGAAATTTGTCAAATTGATGTTAAAGGTCAACTAATTGCCAAGGAGGAAAATCGCTAGTTTCCTAGGTTGGGGGTGGAAGCTTTGAGATTTGGAATAAGGGGGAAAATAAATGACACTTGAAAATTATAATAGAATGAATAATTAATAAATTATATAAATAAATAAATATAATGGAAAATAAAAGTGGCAATTGATCATGAAGACACATGGAGGATGTGGGACCCACACAAGCTAGAATTCCTATGTTAAATGGTATTCTTCTCTTGTAAATTCGAATCTATGGGAAATACTAATGTTTTGGATGGATTATAAGTTAAATATACTTGTACATATACTTCATAGGTATAATTTTGGATGAAGTGTAACTTACATGAAGGAAGAGCCAAATAGGGAGTTTCATGGACACTTGGCTAAATTCCCCTTACACTTATGACATCTATGACACCAATGATGGAGACTCTATGACAGTTATGATGCAAGTCAGATATGAAGGATGAAATATAAAATATATGACATATCAGGTGGAAAAATATAATCCAATAGATATCTCATGTGATTTGGAGAAGCCCAATGGGTTCCTACTCAATTTGGGAGAAGATGGAAGGTGAAGAGAGAGGCCACATGGCATAGCATGAGCAGCCACACCAATTCGAAGTGGATTTGGTTTATGGATGTATTTGGAAGATGAGGAGATGATTAATGTTTATAAAATACAGAGATAATCCATTATAAGTATCTTTTTTATTAGTTGTGAAATCTGTTGTTGTGAAGAGAGAGAGCTAGTGAGTGACTAGTTCATGCTTGAGCTAATTTCGAGGGTGAAAGATTTCCATCCTAATTGGTGATTGGAGAGGATAATCGGGTATTTAAAGGAGATTAAATGGAGTTATAATATACAGGTTCAGCTAAATAATCTCATGGAAACTTTAGGATTCATCTCATTCCCCCTCCCATCTGACATTCTTTCACCATATTTCATCCTGGTGGAGTGAGGTGCACTTGGTGAGCCATTTATATTTTTGAGGGAGATCCTTTTGATCCATAATTTTGTATTATGATTTAAATACTTTGATATATATTTTCATAAATTTATCAGGTATAAATTCCAATAAATCTCATGTATTATTAATCAATAATAAAGAAACAGTGACATTTCCCCACCTCCTTGTTGTAAACACTTATAATATTGATAGATTTGAATGTTTGTGTAAAATATTGATTATTTATGAATTAAGGGAATTTAATTAAAGAATATTAGGGGTTTCATATTCATTAAATGATAATTTGTGGACTTTGGGTCGAATTTCATAGCAATTGGAGCAAACTACATCTCATTTCCCCAAGGGTCCAAAACTAGTTTTTTTTATATCTGATTGAAATAAGTGATAACAACCATGGGAGTTAAATTGGTTCTTAATATGAGTCTATAATAATGTATTCTACACATATCCTGCTTCAATTTGAAAATTCAAGTGAGTTTCTATACATTTAGGAAGCCATTCCGGTAATTACCCGGGGGGATTTGAGCCCCAAAATTGCTAGTTAAAGCATCTATCTTATTCAGAATTGGATATAGACTTTCATAATTAATTGTAAGGCCATAATACACCCATAAAAATTATAATTAAGTTATTATATTACTCATACACCTTCTGGTACAGTTCTAGAGCATTTGGATCTATTTGGAGTCATCTACCATTGGGGGTTGGAACATCAAAATTACTAGTAAATTCATGGAGTTACCTTGGATACCTATTAGAACCAAAAACCACATATTATGCATAAAATATATCTTAATTAATTTCTAATAACATATCCAAGTTTCATACCCACCATTAATGAATGTTGTATAGCGTTGTGAAGAGATTTGTTCCCAGGACCCAGGGGGATTTCCACCTCCCAAATTGACTAGTCTTGTCCTGAAACTTATTCCATTTAAAATTTCAGACCATGGATGGGTATATCAGTTGATTATATGTCTGATAGATGTGCTAATATGTACCATCACCCCTCAAGACCTTCCTCACCAAGTTTGAGAGCAATTAGAGGAATTTTGGATCAATTGAATCCATATAACTAGAGTTGTAAGAAGATGAATTTGAGTACATTGTGAAAGAATTGAAGAATTGGAAATTTTGATAAAATTTACAAAAAGGGGACATTAAAAATCATATCAATAATTCCCTATTATAAAATTTCATCACATAGTCTTTTAACACGATATAGATATCAAGTCATTCCATAGAAAATGCTTCAGCCAATTTATCTAAAAATACAAACTATGTTTTTTACAAGTGGAGATCATAAGTATCATAAAATTTCCCAAGGGGAGGGACAAAACCCATAGTCCCAAGATGTCTGAAGTATCAATACCACACAGATAACATAAGGATCCAAAACAACTTATCCAAGGAGGCATCGAGGGCAGAGAAAACACGCCCTTAAGGGATGAAAACAAACTCTATATTCCCAGCTAAAACAAGAAAGATGTTGATGTATCCCATAGTATAAATAATAGAAAAGGACTATTCCACATAAATCAAAAAGCTCTTAAATTAACTGTATCATGCATTCCTCAATGATTTCTCCTTCTAAAAGGTACGAGAAGGAGAGGAGGCCAGCCTTCATTTTGTTATCATAGCCATTGCTACTAGGTACAAGTTGCATTATTTCTTCAATGCGTCATTGTTTCTTTTGAGTTCACTAATTATGGTGTTTTACACTTTCTACTTGCACCTTTTATTGTTTTTAACCATACTGGAATACACGCTTCATATATTTAATTTTGAGGAAATGCTTTCTGCATATCTCTTTCAAATAGATCAATTATAATAACTAATCTATATGTCTTTAAAATAAGAGTATTTTATTCATCTGAATGCTATAATCAAACATATGGCCTCTATGACATATTGGACACTTTCCAATTTGGATATTGAACAAACAATTTAATTTTGTATGTAATCCTTGTTTTCTTCTTTGAAAAGTTAGGTGGGTCTCTTTACTTATACACTTTTTCATTCTACTGGTTGACCTGTATTCATTTCTTTACCAAAGTTATCTAAATGGACTTTGAAGGTGTATTTGTTCTTTGTTTACTAGGTTTCTTGCCCCTGAAGCTTCTTCTAGTGTTTGTATTGACGTGTTTATGACCCAAAACCATAGTTACCAAAAACATATGTGTTTTATGCCTAGTATGAAAATATTCACATTTTCCCAAGTTCCAAATGTTTGTATTTTCAAAGAGGAAATAGTTGAAAGATAGATGAATGGAAGAGAACATGACCTGAAGGATTTCCAAACTTAAATATCTCATTCCTTAACAATATTATATACATCTAAAATTAGTAGTATAAAATTAGAGATGGAGGACAGTAATAGCTTGTAGCCTAAAACAAACTAATATATCAAAAATATTTCTTTCTCCTGTGAGAAGCAACACAATAGTTAAGTGTCTAAACCTAGACAAAAGGTACTTTCAATGGTCATCATCTATAGAATCTTAACCTAATTAATTGTAGTTTAGTAAATTGTGTGCATCTTATTTCATCAACATTGCTTATACTAGATCTATTCAACTTATTTCCTAAATTTTTTCTTCAACATAAAGATGTTTCAAATGCTGATGTAGCACTGTAGAGATTGATATACCTTGCAAGGATATACTTCAATATTCATAATTAACTTGGCCCGATGTCATACAATTTCATCCCTCTCTCCTACAGTTTCTCCCTACCCTATTTGTTTCAAGAAACCCTAGGGAGAAATTTTAGGATGCCCTAAAAATATAAAAAAAATCCTAAAACTTAATTTTTGACCTAAAAAAGGCCCTAAAAAAACCCAAAAACCTATCTTTTTTCACTACCCTAACCTCCCCAACAGCCCTAAGGTTTCTCTTCATACACTTGGCCTCTTATCTAAGGTATCGACCTTCCCTTTTCCTATCCACAACAAGGCTGTAGCAGCTCTTTTTCCACTGCTCTTGAGGTCTGCAATAAATTGCAGATTGTCATTACTTGGACAACCACCTAACAGCCTTAAATTGTAATCTAAACAGTGACCTAATATCACTCCTTACCCCCCTAACAGGCTATAACATCCTTCTTTTTGGCCTCCTCTAATTGTCACTATAGTATGCAAAAGGGTGTAGAATGTCACTTCCTCCATAGTCCTCAAACCTGTTGCAAAAGGGTAAAAATCAGATTTGAAAGGTTAGTTATAAACGGTGGTTTTGGTATACAAAGAGCACATTTCTTACTAGGTATATTAGACTTGATGACTTTAACGAGATATATTAGACTTTGAATGATTGTTGTAATCTCACAGATCACATAAAGTTACCAATAATACATACTAAACATACATAACTATAAATCAGAGACAAGAGACAAGAACAGATAGGAAAACAGATTATATCAATGTAATGAGTTCATACAAAGAATAGAACTGAACTCATGAAGAACTGAACTGTGCTTCCCGTTCCAGCTGCAGAAGCTGGAACGGGAAGCACACAAATGGGTGCAACAGGATCTGCCAAACCTAGAAAAGGTCGATATCATTTGCCCCCATATGAAACGACTCATCGACGCCATAGAAGAGCAGAACCACTCCTTAGGCCCCAATATGGAGAAAATTGCAGAAATGCCCATTTCAGAAAAGATGTCGGTACTGTCAAGTTTAAAGACATTGACGATCGACATCCAGAAAGCCTTGCAGAGTTGGATGGACTTTCAGCATCACCTTGCCATCACAGCTCCGGCCATCGTCGAAGTCTGCATCCAGAAGAGACCAACCATCCATCTGCACAGTCCACAGCAGTAGCAATTTTCAACGGTTCGATAGAGCTTCATTTTTTGTACCTCCCTATTTCTTCGGGACGAAGAAAACTTTTGTTCGTGGGGGAGATGTATAAGGATCAAGTCGACAAATTCAACTTGAACAAAGACCGACTTAGTCGATCAGCCGACTAAGTTGATGGGCCGACTTAGTCGATCAACTGACTAAGTCGTTCGGCCGACTAACTAGAAATATTAGGTCGGCTAACTAAAATTCATGTCGGTTCACCGAACCGACAGGTAGTTATTTTGTAACTGTCTGTACATTGTATATATTAGGCTGTTGAGCCAAACGAGAACTCAGTTCAGTTATCCACCTTGTATGAACTCATTACATTGATATAATCTGTTTTCCTATCTGTTCTTGTCTCTTGTCTCTGATTTATAGTTATGTATGTTTAGTATGTATTATTGGTAACCTTATGTGATCTGTGAGATTACAACAATGATCATTGTTTGACAAAACTGATTTTACTTGCAATTTGGCATCACATTGATAGGTCAACATAATTGTTTGGCATATGATATATGGTTGGATAAATCTACTTTATGGTAGAATGAAATCACTAGTTGTATGATTGGTAACCTAACTGCTGCTATATTATGACTGAATATATATGTGCACTGTAATAACAGATCTGATATCATAACAATAGAAGTGAATTTTCATAAATGAAATAGACCATGAACTTCTAAAAAAACATCAAATCCAAGTTCACAATTCCTTACTAATGTCATTGCTTTTCATTTTCTAAGGATAAATCGTACATCCATATCTACGTGTTTTTCCAAACTATCTTTAGCACCACTAGCATAATGGGAGATGGTTGTTCCCTATAGTAACTTGTTCTAAATAGTTGAACATCAACCATATAGTTCTATAGAAAGACAATAGACATAGTTGAAAGCATATGAACATGTTTACTTCAAGCAAAGCTAGTCTTACTAGTTGGAAAAAAAACACATTACATGGAGGGAAGGAAGGCATGAAGCAATTTCACAAAGAATTTTCCTAGTGACAAGTATCCACTATGGTTACCACTCTCAATCTAGGATATGAGGTGAAACTAGGGAAATATTTCATGTTAATAATCTCACATAGATACAATGCAAAAGTAGTTCCCCGTGACCTAATTTGGTATTAGAAAGTACTAATGAGTCCCAATGTAAAAACAATGGTGTGCATTCATGTGGAACTATCCACTTGGACTCACCCAGTGTATAAGACTTACCTTATATCAATGTTGCATAGTGTTGAATTTTAATGTTTATATCAGATCTTAAAACATTTAGCATCATAACAACATAACCATAAGCCAAAAGATCATTGAAAGATAGACAACACAACCACACAAAAAGAACACAAAGATTTATCTTGGGAAAACCCAGCAAAATCTTCCTCAATATAGATGACCCAAAAAGATAAAAGGTAAAAACCAAAAGACTAATCCTCCTTCTCCAGCCACAATTCTTTCTCTCTCTCTCTCATGCGCTACACAAGTGAGTTTGTGTGTCTCAAATGAGGAGCGCCACACCTCTATTTATGTTCTTTCATTCACTTAATATTAGACTGAGTTATGTAGGCTCAAGTAATCCTAATTCAATTATGAAGGCGTGAGTAACCACAACTAGGGTACTAATGACCCGACTTACAGCGGAGGGGAATTCCTCATTAATTTTGGTAATTATCCCGATAGGAACATCGAGGTACAAAGTAATACAAGTAATTATCCCGATAGAAACATCGGGGACCACAAAATATATTTAGAATATTCTTAGAAGTTACAATAATTCAACACTCCCCCTTAACGAGAAAGTTATTCTACAACAACATAAACAACAACAACAGTAGGAGAAGAGGGCATCATCAGCATCATCATTAGGGTGACACACCTATAAATCATTGGAAGCTTTTCATCATCTTCAACATATAGTCTTCATCTTCAAACTTCAGCAACAACAACACTTTGACCGTTCAATCGACAACATCATCATCAACATTTTAATCTTTTCAATCAGCAATCATCATCATCAACAATAATTTGATCTCTCGATCAGCAACATCATCATCGTGAGAAACATCATCATCAACACTTTGATCTCTTGATTAGCAACATCATCATCATGAGCAACATAATCATCAATACTTTGATCTTTTGATCAAACAACATCATCATCATCAGCTTTGTCTTTCGATCAAACACCATCATTATTGTCATCAACAATACTTTGATCTTTTGATCAACAACATCATCATCATACTTTGAATTTTCGATCAGCAACATCATCATCATCATCAACAATAATCTGATATTTTGATCAACAATATCATCATCATCATACTCTAAAATTTTGATCATCATCATCATCATCATCATATTCTGAACTTTCAATCAGCGACATCATCATCATCATATTCTGAAATTTCGATCAGCAACATCATCATCATCACATTCTGATCTTTCGATCAACATCGTCATCATCATCATGTTCTAATATTTCAATCAGTATCATCATCATCATCACACTCTGATATTTCAATCAATAACATCGTCATCATCACATTCTGATCTTTCGATCAGTAACATCATCATCATCATCACACTCTGATCTTTCGATCAGTAACATCATCATCATCAGACTCTGATCTCTCGATCAGTAACATCATCATCAGCAGCAAATGCAATCCATAGTACGAAGACAAAAGTATTCGGATCACTTTTAAACTTAAATCCCATGGATAATGCAATCCCACCACATTCTCGACAACCGAAGTTACCGGATTCAATTATGGGATAATCACTCCCAAGGATGATGCAATCCTACCATGTTCTCAAGTACCGAAGTCACTGGATCCATTTTGAACAAAAGTTCAAGGATGATACAATCCTACCACATTCTCAAGTACTGAAGTCACCGGATCCATTCTAAACAAAAGTTCAAGGATGATACAATCCTACCACATTCTCAAGTACTGAAGTCACGGGATTCATTCTAAACCGAAGTTCAGGGATGACACAATCTCACCACATTCTCGAGTACCGAAGTCACTGGATCCATTCTGAACTGAAGTTCAAGGATGATACAATCCCACCACATTCTTGAGGAACAAATTCATCGGATATGTTCTGAACTGAAGTTAAGGGATGATACAATCCCACCACATTCTCGAGGACTGAAGTCACTAGATCCATTATAGACAGATGTCTCAGGATGATACAATCCCTCTTCATTCTCAACTGAAGTCACTGGATCCATTCTGAACCGAAGTTCAGGGATGATACAAGCCCACCACATTCTCGAGGACCAAAGTCACTGTATCCATTCTGGACAGATGTCCTTGGGTGATACAATCCCTCCACATTCTCAAGGACCAAAGTCACCAAATCCATTCTGGACAAATTGCTCAGGCTGATACAATCCCTCTTCATTCTTGAGGACCAAATTCATTGGATCACTTTAGGAAATGTGTCAAGGGATGATACAATCCCACTTCATTCTCGAAGACTGAATTCATTGGATCCATTCTGGATAGATGTCCTGGGATGATACAATCCCACTGCAACATCACTACTCCCCCTTTCTAGGAAGGTCTTTCCGAACAACACCAAGATTGTCTCGAAAGTATTCGAACTTTATTCGGGACAGAGGCTTTGTCAACACATCAGTGTTGAATCATCATCATCTAAAACATCATCGTCTACATCTTCAGTATGTGAATATGAACTATCATCATCTGTATCTCAAGTATGTGAATATTGAACTATCGTCATCTGTATCTCCAGTATGTGAATACTAAAGCATCATCATCTATATCTTCAGTATAGAAATACTGAAAGCATCATCATATGTATCTTTAGTATAAAAATACTGAAAGCATCATCATTTGTATCTTCAGTATGGGAATACTGAAACATCATCATCTGTATCTTATCTCGTAGGTAGAAATATCGGATTTCTATGTGCCTCGATGGAACACTTGGTTTTATGTCATCTTTATACAACTGTAGTTATCACATAGAATCACTGTGGTATACAATAAACCTGACATCACCTTCTGAAGCCATATGGATTCACAACTAGCATAGAAAGCTGCTATGTATTTTGCTTCAGCCGTGCTAAGAGTAATATTGGACTGTTTCCTACTAAACCATGAAATCATAGCAAAACCAAAACAAAACCATCCACTTGATGTGATTTTCCTGTCTGAGACACTTCCAGCCCAATCTACATCTGTATAGCCATACAATCTGTAATCATGGTTTCCATCATAGTATAGACCAAAGTCTATACTCCCTTTCAGATATCTCATTACATGTTTTGCAGCTATCAGGTGAACACGTCTAGGTTGAACTAGATATTGATTCAAGGTGTTCAAATCAAAACAAATGTCTAGTCTAGAATTTGTTAGATACATCAATGACCCAATACTATGTCTGTATTGAGTCACATCCACTAACTTTGACTAGTCATCATCTAGCAACTTTAGGTTGGAATCCATGGATGTGGCCATGGATTTACATTCTAACATATCAAATCTTTTCAAAACTTCCATTGCATACTTTCCCTGATAAAGAAATATTCCTTTTGAGTTCTGCCATACTTCTAGGCCTAGGAAATAATGCATTAGACCAAGGTCTTTCATCTCAAATTCTTCAGCAAGTTTCTTCTTTCTTTCCACAATATGTTTCTCATTCCCTATCAGAAATAAATCATCCACATATAGTAATAGTATGACAGGTTTGTCTTCTATAACCTTGAAGTAAAGGTTAGGATCGGCTTTACCCTTTGTAAATCCCATGCTCATCAGGAAATTATCTATCCTTCCATACCAAGCTCTGGGAGCTTGCTTCAGGCCATACAAGGCCTTCTTCAACTTGCATACGTGAGTCTTTCTATCTTCAACTTCAAATCCTTGTGGTTGTTCTATGTATACTTCTTCTTCAATCACACCATTCAGGAAGGTTGTCTTCACATCAATCTGGTGTAAGTCCCAATTCATCATGGATATAAGTGCCATGATAGTTCTAATTGAAGTATACCTTGCTTCCTGGAGCAAGTGTCTCTTCATAACTAATTTCCTCTAATAGAATCTTCCAGCCACAAATCTTGCCTTCCATCATTCTGTTAGGTCATCAACATATCCTAGTATTCCGCATTCAACCATGAAGGTTGGAACCTACTTTACTCTTGGTAAAGTCTCAATCCATCAGGAAGTTGTACATCATGTTGTACCATGTCAAACTCAAAGATATTCTATAGTCACTCCCCCTGAAGCGGAGTATCATCTTCCCTCTTCATTCTGTACAGGTGGTTCTCTACTTGATAAATACTTCTAGTGGGTTTGGTCAATAGAGTATTTCATGCCATAGTCTATTCTTTTTAAGGATAACCACAAACCTTGATTTGTACACTTGTTCTTGTAGATCCATATGGAAGATACTACGAACTTCCCTTCATGTCTCGAAACCATATCATAGACATCATTCCTCATGATCGACTGTTACTCTTTGATCATAACGTCTTTCATAGCCAGAAAGGTTAGCATCAATGATGTCACCCAACTGTGTTACACAACTAGAGTGTGTCCAAGTCTTCTTACTTTGGTTTGGAAGTCTCGCCATTCTTTTATTCATCTTGATTTATATCTCATACCCGTGGTGGTATTCATCCTTTGAGGTGGATCTACCGCTCTCTGAAGCTCTTTCTTCCATCACTGTGTCTCTGACCCAGGGATCTTCAGATTCATGTTTATTGGAGTGAATCCTGAATTGTCATCACTTGTTCTTCGGAACAAGTCTCATCCTTATTTTCTTGTAGGCGGTTGTACAAGACCTTTCCTACAAGTCAAATGCACCAGTTGCATGGTTAGAATCATTTCATAGAACATATGTATAACAACGCATCATTCAACTATTTAGCCAATACAACATTCATCCATATCTCACAGAAACTTTCTAGATGACATCATTGATATTGTGCACTAATCCAATATGTCAGCAAGGAGGTTTCATTCTGGATAAGTAGAAACGGAGATTTATATAGCACCATGAGCTACTTCCCAATCACATGCATATTAGTAGTATACTATCATTAATGTAAACATTCTATCATGCATAACACATCAACTAAATATAAAACAATATCATGAAATGACAATTGAATGCTTATATTTGTTTCATGATTAGACTCATTGATCCTTCTGTTTCATCATCTTCTTCATTCATGACATCATCATTTTTTATCCAAATACTAATATGGATAAGAGGTTCTTCAAGAATTGAGTTCTTCATATTCCTCATCGCTTGAGGGATCTTCTTTGAATCATGAGCGCTTGATCTTCAGTTGCTCCCATCTTCTCTTCTCTTATTATGAGTCGAGTTTCTTCTTGTGTAGGGATTTAGCCTCATTTCCTTTGGAACTGGAACCTCTCCACTTATGTAGGTTTCCAATTCATTTTCTTCAAGAATGAGTGAAATCCTCTGCTTCCATGCTTGGAAGTTTTCAGCTTCACCAATATTTTCATAAAGCTAGGGTGCTAGGTCATTTTGAAGTGAGAAACTCAAATGTAAATGGAAAAAGATTAGATCTTACCGGTTTGAGGTGTTCGTCCTGGTTTCGGATCTGGCTGATCTAGGCTTTTTCAAATAAACCCTAATTTTCAAAACTTGGAATCTCTTAGATATGATTAGATAGAAAGATGTGCCTCTTGAAGGTGAGCTGAGAAACATATTCATTTTCCCAAAACTGTGATTAGAATTGCAAAATATCTGATGCCCTAGTTTTCTTCAGTTTCTTCTGCAGACTGTCTGATATTGTTTCTATGGTATCTTTGAAATTACTACTCCCTTGTATCTGAAATTTCGTACTAAGGTAGCCTCATCTGTCTAATTTTCAACACCGTAGGTTTGAACAGAATTAGTTTCACCAATTGGGACTTATGCACTTTTTCCCAAGGTGACTCATTTCAGTACTGTTCAGACGAGCGAACTTGTACGGAATTACATGTGTCACTTTTTCTTATTCCAGGTCTAAAATTTTTACCAAATAAATTAAAGTCTGTGCCCTTTCTGGAACATCTTGAGAAATTTTGTTTGGACCTTCGTAGCCTGAGATATACAAATTCTCCCTAGATCACCTGTTTAAGGTTGAATCTTGAGAGAGGATGGAACCCTAACTTGGAGAAATTGTATCACCTAGAATATAGAAAATCTGAGGCTGAAACGTTTATACAGTGTACATCAGGAATTTATCTTCGGCATATGAAAGTTTCAGCTCCTGATCCTTCTCTAATATCGAGATATAGCGAATCTACCAAAACTACTAGTTTTAGTATTTTACGGTTTTCAAGCATGAAACCCTAATCTTCCATAACTGTAGCTTGTAGCACTATTTCAGCTGCACAATGACTTCTTTCAGGGTGGCTCTGATACCATATTGAATTTTAATGGTTATATCATATCTTAAAACACTTATCATCATAACATCATAACCATAAGCCAAAATATCACTGAAAAATAGACAAGCACAACCACACAAAAACAACACAAAGATTTATCCTGGGAAAATGCTAATGGGAAAAAACCCAGCAAAAGATTCCTCAATATAGATGACCCAAAAAGATAAAAGGTAAAACCCAAAATACTGATCCTCCTTCTCCAGCTATAGCTCTTTCTCTCTCTCTCTCATGCGCTACACAAGTGAGTGTGTGTGTCTCAAATTAGGAGCGCCACACCTCTATTTATATTCTTTTGTTCACTTAATATTAGACTCAGTTATGTAGGCTCGAGTAATCCTAATTCAGTTATGTAGGCTCGAGTAACCACAACTGGGGTACTAATGACCCGACTTACAATGAAGGGGACTTCCTCATGACTTTTGGTAATTCTCCCGATAGGAACATCGGGGTACAAAGTAATACAAGTAATTATCCCGATAGGAACATTGGGGACCACAAAATATATTTAGAATATTCTTCGAATTTACAATAATTCAACACATAGTAGCTTGACCAATATTTTGTCAAAAATCATATTTCCCAGGGAACTCTTCATAAATAAGGTACAATTACAACATATAAATCCTACCCAAGCTACAATTTCAGTATTGGTCTTCCTCAACTAGTGCTACTGATGAAGAAAGAGATCATAGGGTTTCCTATTGATTGGATTTGGGCATAAATAACAACACCAGATGTTAAAGAGTTGAACGTAGTTTTGTGCTCATGTTGTGATTCCTTCCTAGGTCCATATGATCAATACATGGAAACCACATCTCAACATGATATTTAAAATTACATACTTAAAGGTAATTGGAAAAACCCAAAAATACTACGACGAATAATCTTTCCACTGATTATGATGCATGAGGATGGATACTATGTTTGAAGACATTGTTTATTAGGCTATGTTATGAAGGGTTTATGATGCATGCATATTCGAACAATGTTTGAAGACCTTGTTCATTAGGTTGCATTATAGACGATCAATGGCTCGGATGCTATTGTTTCCAACTCTTTATTCCTATTTTCTCATTGAGCATTGTATTATGAGGCATCACCACCTATTTTGAGGCATGATGGCACATGCAGGTTGCTGTCACATTTTAGATCCTTCACCTACACAATTCCATGTATATTTGTTCACTTGAGGGACATCTCACCTAGTCCCTACAACCAATTACATATTTGGAGGCATGCCACATCACTAGGATCTAAAGTTGGATGGGAACTTTGCATTCTTACACCACATATGATGCTACATTTCTAAATTGCATGGGTTGAGAGATTTGATGGGTGGAATACTTGAGGAGAGGAGGCTCCTTTGACCACCATTTGTTCACAATTGGAGGAATGCTTTTCATATTAAAGAGATTATTTCACACACTTATATTCACAAGTGTCATGCACATATCTTGAGGAAGACCCATTAACTAAGGGGTTCATAAGGTTGATCTCAAGCATGGTGTGGGGTTTCGACACACATTTTGTAGCACTTCACTCTACTTGCACATATTCCCAAAGTGCTCAACGTTTGGCCCTTGTTTGGAGGTGGATTGATGGTTTTACATGTGGGTCCATTCTATTGGCACACGGTTTTGGGTTTTTTAATGCATATTTTGAGGAGCATGCCCAAAACGCATATCACAGCATGCCCAAAAAATATACTATCACAGCATGCCCAAAACCCCTTTTTTGAGTCAACCTAAGTAACAAATGACTCCAACAGAAATGAGGTGATGCTTACACATTGATCCATGAGCTCCAAATGTGAACTGTGAGCTCCAAATGAAAACTGTGAGCTCAAAATGTGAACCTTTAGCTCGAAATTGAAACCGTGAGCTCGAAATGTAAACCATGAGTTATAAATGTGAACCTTTAGCTCCAAATCAAAACAATGAGCTCCAATTGTGAACCGTGAGCTCCAAATGTGAACCGTGAGCTCCAAATGTGAACCGTGAGCTCCAAATGTGAATCATGAGCTCCAAATGTGAACCGTGAGCTCCAAATTTGAAACTTGAGCTCCAATTCGAAACCGTTAATAGTGAGCTAGAAATCGAAATGATAACACTGAGTTGTGAATCGTCGAAATGATAACCCTGAAATTGTCAAAATGATAGCCCTGAGGTGTGAATCAAATGGTCAACCGGGAAAATGATACGCTAGAGCCGCAACATGATACACCAGAGGCGCGAAATTGCATAAAATTGTTCGAACTTGGATATAATTGTCCAAAACCTGAGCTGCGACAATGTGAGAAATACAACATGCACAAATAAAATGAGAAAGACAATGTGCACAAATAAGAAAATTGGTTTTATCGTAAGATGATCTTAATTCATGCAGAGTTTAGGTATCTCTTGGTCATGTTGATTATGGTATATGCCACATTTTCCTTTTATGTTATGTTTTTTAATGGAGGGAATTAGTAAATATATAGTAAAAAATACAAAATTATTGCATGGCTTTAAGGAAAATTTTTAAAGATCCATAATTATTTTAAAGTGTAAATATTGGTGAATAGTATCCATTTTGTACTCTAAAAAGTGTCTTTAAACATAACTAAAATAAAATATAATCAAATTAATAACAAAAGAAATTATTCAAAATATATAGAAACAAATATTAATTGCTTGAGATAGTTTTACACTTTTAAAAATAAAAAGAATATTTATCCAAATTGATAGACAAAATTATAGCCAAGGTAAAATCATTCATATTTAAAAAAGATATTTTCGAATGTGATCTGCCCATAACAATTCATACTAACAAATTCCTGAAATGATAGGATATGTGCAATTTTTTTCCATACGATGGGAACAATAAAGATGAATAATTCATTTATAAAAATGACTTTTTCAAACCTTTCCAAACCTTGTTGATGACGACGATGGCAATTATGACCATGACGACAATGATGACGACGATGATGATGATGGATGATTTTTGAGTCTGGAAACCCTCCCACATCGTCAATGCATGTGTCTAGTCTAACAATGCCAAATTTATACCATCCCGACTCATACATAAAATATTTCATCAGTGATCCCAAGTAGCACATTAATTAATCTATAGGTATGGTTTTTGTTGCTCGATTTGTTAGTGACGGAATTTTCCTTCTATCATTTCATATAGTACTCAAGCAACACAACCCTTAAGTAAGTTCATTTTGGCATAGTTTGTTGAGAAAACACCAAGACCAGATATGGAGATGTAGTCCAATGTATCCTCTA
>LPNX010274944.1:538-48038 GCA_001517045.1 Pseudotsuga menziesii | reverse complement strand
TGAAAACGAAATAGTTCCCCTTCAACATTGTTCATTTTATCACATACGAACATTCCACACAGCACCTTCTCCAACAGGAAATTTTTTTAATTTATTATTGTAAAATGAAGTAGTTCCTCTTACAACAAGTGGTTCACAAGTTTTCCAGGGAAAAATCCCTCATTACCTCTAAATTTCCTATCTTTATACAAAAACCACAAAACCTTTGGGTTACCCCACCCGGTGACCCTAGGCTCCCCCAACCGTTTTAATCTCACAGTTTTGTCAGTTTGTGAGTGCTCATGATTCATACAAACGTTACATTTTAGATTTATGATTTAGGAGCATTTTTATGAAAAAGGGGACCAGCTTGGTAGCTACCGAACTTTTCCAAGCCTAGGCCTCTGCCTCTATTTATTTTGCTCAATAATCGGTTGGTCTCTTGCTAGATCCAGTTGAGCTTGAACCCAACTTGCTTCTTCTGTTCTCTAGTTCTGCTTCTTCATTTTTCTTTTCTTTGGTTAGCTCCCTTCTACTATGTCCTTTAGATACATCTTCCCTGCAGCAGTAATCTGAAGAAATTTCTAAATCCGTCTGCAGTTAAAACAAAAATTCATCATTAATTCGGACTGCATATTTTCAACAAATGTAAACCATACTAATAATAAAACTGATCATCAAAATGAGTCCCTGTAATGCGCTCTCATCATGAAAACCTTACAATGATAGAAAATGAAACCTCCGCCACCCATAAGATAGGGTAAAAATGCACATAGAACAAGCGGGAACAAACCTCACCGGCAGGAAAAATAAGCATCAGGCAAATAAAACTCCTCATAGGTGAATGGGAAAACTACAAGTTGGAAGGCTAGTTCACTAAGCCACCGTAATGGCGGAAACCAAAGAAAAACAAGAATCCCAGGTCAGCATAAAGTGACGACAGAATAAAGCATTGAAAACTATCGCATTGGAGATCATAACAACTATAGCATCGGATGGTCAGCTTGCTAAAGAGCTGCAACAGTGGAAACCATACAAACAATGGCTTCCGCGATCAACATAAAAACCTTGCAAGTGGAAGAACTAAGGACTCGAGAAGTGTAGTCCTATTCATAGTCGCAACATCGGGCTTCAGACAGACAACGATTCTGCTGTCAACATAAAAACATCGATGAAATAAAAATTTATATGACAAACGGTTAGTCTGTTTCGAAGCCACCATTGTGGAAGACAATCAGACTGCGGCTTCCGTTTTTCAACTGCAAAAATGCAGTGATCGGACACTTTAAGACTATGGATCGAAAAAATTAAAATACGGATCTCCACAATGTTGGTAAGATCAACGATAAGGTTTCCAAAATGGTGGATGCATAGAGAACTATAGTCACGATTCATGTTCAACTAACCTCTGAAAAGTCGACAAAATGTTAAGTTTTGAAATACTTCGGAACTGCAGCGATGAAAAGGTTTGTTTCACCTTCGAAACAGCGACAAAAAATGAGAAATGGACTTCTGATATCAAAGAAAGAAACCACATATCAAAGGACAACATTTTCAAATCAAACTTCAAATTCCACAACCAAAGCAGTTTCAAACATAAGCAATTTTCTGAAAAGCATGAAAATAGTTGACCTCAAAACAATCCATAACTTGCAGTAGAGGGAAAACAAAAACAGGGTTCATGGGTCCAAACAATTTTAGGCAAGATAAAAATTAAAAGGAGGGTCCAAAATTTCAAAAATTTGGGAAAACAGTTGCAGCTGCAACACATTGTCGATCTAATCTTCATGGGCATTGTCTGCTACATCATCTGATTCAACTAATTATTGGAAATATTCTGTTGGATCATCTTGATCATCTAACTCACCATGTTGATCATGCTTTTCATCATCATATTCTTCTTCCAGAGTACCCTATTCATTACCTTCGTCTAGGTAATAATTTATCAGCCTTCCCCTTGGATTGTGTCTCACAACAAATGACCATCTCGCTTTACCTGGAACCTCCAAGTAAAATACATGTTCACATTGGCTTGGAAGAACATAGGGCTTCGTTCCTGGCTCAAATAACCTTGTATTTACCATGGTAAATCCATTATCATGTTCAATAATAATTCTATCGAGATCACGTTGATTCAATCATAACTTGTACCATTTGATGACGAATAGAACTACCTTGAAGGATTTAAAGTCACACTATAGAATATATTCCAAATATCCATAGTATCAATTTTTTGAGAGTTCTGGATGGCTGTCACTTCTAGATGAAACATTGCTCACCTCAAAGATTGCATATATCCCACAATCTGATGTTTTCTTTGTTTCATCCAATTTTTTGATACAATATCTACAACCATTGCAGACCATAGCCTTATGGTGTTTTACCTACAACAAGCAATACACAAAATGATTACATAACAATTCAATATTTATGAATAACTGCATATTTATGCATACATACATGGAAAAGAACAATAAAATGTAATTCGCAAAATAACAGATTTAGGGTGATTGATTAATATGCTTTCATGCTTATCTTTTAAACCATATGCTAAATTGATTTCCCTTTCTGTAAGATTTGTATCTCCATTGTGATGTGTTGCTTTTACCAATGAAACCACACCTTCCCATGATATTCCATGACCTGATTGTTCGCATCGTTCAATCCATACCTTCATCTAGTCAAGATTGTTGGTGTATAAATGAATTGCATCCCACTCTCGACCAACACTATGATGACAATAAACATTAAAATCTAAGACATATGTAAATTTTCTGAACAAATTATATGCTCTTAATTGATGCAATAAATTGAATATGCAATTAGAATATGTACGATATAATTAACATCCACTAGATAATAATTACCTTTCACCTTCCTCGATATACCTTTCCCCTTCAAGTACTCCCCTTCAAAATAGTTATTGGAGTCTGGATCACAAATGCGACGTAAATTGATCTTTGATGCTAACTTAGGAAGATATTCACTAACATACAACATGTTTTGGTATACCATATATCCTTCCATCATAGAACCCTCATCACGTGCCCGTTGTCTCACCAAACCCTTCATAAATTTCAAGTGCCTCTCAACCATTCGCATGGACCTTGAGTGCACAGGTCCACACAATTCAATCTCCTCAACTTGGTGTATGAGGTAGTGTTCCCGTGCATTGAAAATTGTCGAAGGTAGATGCTTTTTCATTTCACATATCAGACGAGTAATTTCTCTCCTCCAATACTTTGTATATTCTTTATGGATTTCTTTAGATGTCAACCATCTACAAGTGACGAACCCAATAATGATAATTAACAAAAAAACATTAAATTACATAACATGAATTAGTGCACAAACATCTAATCGATAGTTACCTCATGTATTTCCTAATATTATATATAACGTGTTTGGCATTTTCTTCGAAGTTGTCTGGGAGAGAGAGAGGTAGAACATATTGTACCAATATGAAAACCATGTCATTTTTTAAACTAAGAGTATACAAACAAGAAAACAAATTTATGCAATAAAATGAAAAAAAAATTATATGGACATAACAATAATAATTGCCTTGATGAAGACGTGCCAATCATGCGTTTTGACCCCCGCAAAATCACCTTTTTTTAATGATATTATTCAAGTTTGCACAAAATCTAGTGGGAAATTTAATTTTTAGCATTACATCTTTAACAACATTACTTTGCTTATCCGTAAACATCCATGGAATTGAGTTTATATTAATTTGGTCTCTGTTGCTATGAAATTGAATGGTGTCTTTCATTGCATGGTTTATTTCTTGAATGTCTTTGCAAGCTTTCACAATTTTATCTTTCTCACTCCTTAGCTCCAGTAGTCACCATAATGTTTCAGTCACATTCTTTACAATATGCATTGCATCAAAGATATGATCAATTTGTAGGTTCTCATAGTAGGGAAACCTGCTAAATTGTATAGGATAACTTTTCATTCCTCATGGAATCCCATTAATGCCTTCATGATCACGAAGGACATCATGAATATTAGTTAGTAACTAAATTACATAAATCAATTATGGGAAATACATTTAAAAAATCACAATAAAAATTAAAATACATAACAATTCATATACGATGATCCATACGTACCAACTTGACGATTTCTACTATGTTGCGTCTTCCAAAGGTGAGGTGTCATTCTCCATGGTTTTAATGCAGTATATTGCTTCCCATAGTTTTAATGCAGTTTATAATTATGAGAACCATTAAGATATATAAATCATGCACAAGAGTAATATATATATATATATGTGTGTGTGTGTGTGTGTGTGTGTGTGTGTGTGACATTAGGAAACATAATACAAAAATTGAGATGCTAAAACTACATTAGAAATAAAACAGTTGTAGACACAAAAAACCTATAATAATCATCCACAACATTATGTTCACCCTCTTTATTAACAACCATGGAGGAATTTTATTGTTGATAACAAAAATAGGTGACATCGTGTAAATGGATTTCATCTGTGCAAATGGATTAACACCATCTGCTGCCAAAGAAATCCTAAGATTACAGGATTCTTCTTTAAAGTGAGGCCACTTTTCCTCCATGTCTCTAAATGCAGAACCATATATAGGAATTTGAATAACATCATCTTGACTTATTTTCCTAGCATGGTAATCCATAAATTGCGCTATGTTATTGCACCTGAATAGTCATTGTAAACGTGGAATGATGGGAATATAACGAAGAACCTTGTGAGGCACCTTTTATGTTACTTGATATGTCTGATATCTACTTATATGACATTCCAGACATTCTGTTGCAAATTCATGCTGATTATAATATATAACATGGTCATTGGGGCATGCATAAATTTCTTCATAATGCATTCCAATATCTTTCATGATGGAAGATAAATCTCTATATCTGTGAGGTAAAATATTTTATGGTGGTAACAAAAATTCAGCTATCAAGCTACATAAAATAAAAATAAAAATAGAGTTAATATAATATATAAATAATACTAAGAAAACACACTTCATCCATATTAATTTCAATTATGAATTAAGAATACAATTATTATAGGAATAAAGATCAACTTTATCATGATCGTATATATGTGATGGACTATTTTACATACCTTAGCATCCATGTGATTTATATATTTGAAAGACCATTCATAACCTTCAAGTTCATTATCAACAATATAGTAGAGAGAATATTTGTTTTGGAGCCTTCATACAGGGGTTCATATCCCTTATCGAGAAGAGGTATATTGTGAACATCATCAAAGTCGTCAATATTTTCATTATCATTGTCATTGTCATCATCAACTCTAACATTAAATGAATCATGGATCAATGGATTTGTACCATAATATTCAACTACATTATCAGTATGATCATCTTCTTCAATATGATCAATCACTTGTTCTACATTAAACATAAATGCTCCATGATCCTCCGATACTTGTTCTGAAAGCACTTCCTCTGGATGATATGTCGTAGGATGTATTTCCTTTATAAATACATGAATACATCAATAGTTAATAATTAATATCAAAAATATTAAAATAATACATACATTTAGCAAAGCAAAAACATATAAAAAAAATTATAATGCTAAACCTACAAATGGACGATATTCATCCCCCCCCTCAGTGTGTCCATGTTCCCTACAATGTTTTTTGGATGTTGTGATCAATATTATTCTCCTCTTAAATCCCCTTCATTGACTATGTGGACAATAACATTTTCCGTCACCCCTTCGTTTCACTGCATCCCATACTCTAGCAAGCAATTGTCGATTTTCTTCATTTGGATCAGGAATATTGCTATTTGACATTTTGTCAAAAACTTCATGGATGAATACTATCGACAATCTTAAAAAATCAAGTTCCATGCATCAAAAATTTCTTAAACGGTGGTTTGTTGAAGAATAAAAAAATTCCCGCAAACTATCTGTCAAAGAAAAAAAAAATCCCCAAACTGACCGTCGAAGAATAAAAAAATTCCTCAAACCATCCGTCAAGGAATAAACAATTTCCGCAAACCGTTTGTTGAGGAATAAATAATTTCTACAAACCATCCTTCACTTCTATGGAAAAGATGTTAGAATTTTGAAAAATGTTTATGTTTATAATTCCACGGTCGTCAGATATCTGACGACCTGAACCTAGTTACCGTTGTAAGTAATCCTTTTTCAAACTTGAAACAAGTATCATGGGCTAGTCGCATGTTCAACGATAAAATCTTCCCTAGTAATCGCAAAACCAACGAGGTGACATCGCAAATTCGACGAGGTGACATCATAAATCCAATGAGATGATGTCACAAATATGTTGAGGTGACGTCGTGAAGCCGACGAGGTGACGTCGCAAATCCACCAAGAATGTTCATCACAAAACCTATGAGGACTAAAGTTGAAAATTTGACGACTCTGCAAGATGACAAAAAAAAATTGAAACGTACAGTACTTTTCATCAGTGTGATCCGATAAAAATGTACTTTACGTTGGATGTCATAGGATTTTGGTCTCAAATCCTATCAACATTGATATCCATAAAATATTTCAAATGGACTCTTTCCTATCAAGATGTGCTGAGAATGATTGAAACTTTGTTGAATGTATGGGAGACTTTCATTCCATGTTTGACGATGCTTGTGGTCATACACTCTAAGTAGTTGTATAGCCAAGTGATTCACAACTTTCTTCTATCCATCCGTATGAGGGGAAATGATGTATCCAAAGAAAGATGTTTGTCAAGTTGCTACTAGAGGGTTTTCTAGAAAATGCTAACAAATATGGCATCCATGTAGGAAACAATAGTTGTCGGTAAGATGAAATGATTCCAGACATGTTCAAAGAAGAGTTGAGTAGTCTACTACACTATCATCATCTTCTTGCAAGGAATGAGAATGACCATCTTGGAAAATATATCCACTATGACCAAGATCATGTCATGTTGATGCTTGGTGATAGTGTATATAGCCAAGTAATCCATATAATTATATTCCCAAGGTCGATTATGGACTAGAAAGGGAATATATAATCCTTGTCGTCTGTTAGGGGGTTTAGAAATGGAAAAAAACCATGCATGATCAGATGTACTTGTCAACGTCATATTTAATTGTAGTCCAGTAAAAATACTTCTGAATAATGACAAGGGTCTTTTCCACTCCAAATTTTCTTGTAGTCTTGTTGCAGTGCACATCCCAAATGATATTTTGTTGGTGCTCACTTGTTGTTACACCAAAATATTATCATTTTTCCTAGATCCCTAAAGAACATGTGCCAAAATACTTTTTGGAGGAATTTTTCCTTGTTAGAAACTCATTTCTAGAATCTTTGACACACCTTAACTCTTTACACAAGGCGTCATCCTAGGATGGCACTAGTTTCTAGTGGACAAAAGGATCCAGTGTCACTCCTTTCCTTTAAGAAAGGAGCATTGACCATCCTAATATCTATTGCTAGTATGAAAAGAGAGTTGGATCCCAATAAAAGGAAAAGGGGAGGTTTCAAGATCCTTATAGAATAAATCCCTCATGTAGGCTTATCCCAAGTGATTATATTAGGTGGCAGTCAATCCCTTAACCCCTAGAGATGATCCCTCAACTTCCTCCAACAAAATCTCAACCCAGTTGATCCCCTTTCATACTATAAATGTAAGCTTTCCTTCATGGTTTAGGGAGGACCAAAAAAGCACCTTTATGCTATTGAAATTACTCTAGGAGTGAGAGGAAAAGAGATTAGAGTTTTAGGGTGAAAGGATTGTAGAGTTTGAGAGTGAAAGGATTATGGGAAGAAGACCCAACATCAGGCTTTGGTTGTAATTACTTCCTCAGTTACATTAATACAAATGTGTCTTTCCTTTCCCATAAATAATGTGTAATATTGTTTATTTCTTTTCTCCTTGATCATTAGCATAGATTCATTAAATTATCTTGTTTATTTTATTCTTGTATCTTGTACTTTGTATCTTTTGTAGGTGTCTCTCCTTCATAGTTGGATCACAAAAGCATTGAGAAGGGAAGGATCATCTTCAGGAAGAGGTATAAAAGTCTCACATTCAAGTAATTTGATAATCCAGGGAAATATTGAATAGTTGTATTTGTTTTGTTCTAGATTTAAACCATTTAGACTAGGGAAATCATTTTGGTTGCACTAAACAGATTTTTCCAGTAACAAAATTGGAAACTCCACCAGGGAGAGATATACACATTTTATTCTTTGGTTTTGATTTGTGTCTCACTATAAATTTTAAGTTTTTCTTTTTCTCTTCAAAGGGTGTGAAATTCACTTTCTTTTAGTCCTAGCTTGCCTCTCCAGGTTAGTACTTGATATTAATAAAGTTCAAATTATTGTGCATTTGTTGAATTTGAGGGTGTTTATTTTTTTGGGATCCTTATCTACGTCGACACACCTGGGATTTTTTCATTTAGCATCATTGATTCTCTGACACTTTCTGCATTTTATTGATAGAGTGTCACAAATGCTTATTGAAAGAATACAAGTGGCATCACCAACACCTTTTCATAGTGGACAAGGAACGTCATCCAAGGGGGGAAACAATGGTATCAACCTGGAACCAATGTTGAGGTAGGTATTCAGTGACCCTTTTGGATTGATTCTATACTATAGTTGGGAGGCCATGAATCATATATTCTGCAGTCTTTTTGAATTATATTATGTTTGCATTCAAATAAGAATTTATGATTCTTGTATTGAATTTTACATTTTTTTATTTTCTTGAAACCTTTCCTCTTGACATAAGGCATCATCCTAGGCTCATGTCGGTTGCTAGTGTACAAAAGGATCTAATAAAATTATTTCCCTTTAATAAAGGAGTGTCTCCCATTCCTTCCACCTGTTTCCAGTATGCAAAGAGTGTTAATTCTCAATAAAAGGAAAAAGGAGAGGTTTCAAGAGGATTATAGAAGAAATCCCTTATGTAGGCTTATCCCTATTGATTAGATTAGGTGGCAGTCGAGACCCAAACCCTTAAGTATGATCCCTCAACTTCCTCCAACAAAATATCAACCCATTTGATCCCCTTTTAGCCTATAAATGTAAGATTACCTTGATGGTTTAGGGAGGATGAGACAAACACCTTTATGAGGTTGAAACTATTCTAGGAGTGAGAGACAAAGAGATTGGGGTTTGATGGTGAAAGGATTGTGGATTTTAAGAGTGAAAGGCTTGTGGGGAGAATCCCTAACGTCAAGGATTTAGTTGTAATTCTTTACTCATTTACATTAATCCAAATGTGTTTTTCCTTTCCAATAAATAATGTATAATATTTTTTATTGCTGTTCTCCTCAATCATTAGCATAGATTCATTAAATTGTCTTTTTGATTTTATTCTTGTATATTGTACTTTGTATTTTTTGCATGTGCCTCTTCTTCATATTTGGATAGCAAAATAATTGAGAAGGAAAGGATCGTATTCAAGAAGAGGTATAAAATATTCACATTCAAGTAATTTGATAATCTAGGGAAAGGTTGCATAGTTGTACTTTTTTTGTTCTAGATCTAAACCATTTAGATTAGGAAAATGATTTTTGTCTGCACTAACCGCATTTTTCCAGTAAAATAATTGGTGACTCCACTGGGGAGAGATCTACACATCTTATTCTTTGGTTTTGATTTGTGTCTCACTACAATTTTTTTTTTCTTTTTCTCTTCAAAGGGTGTGAAATTCACTTTCTTTTAGTCCTAGTTTTCCTCTCCAAGTCAGTATTTGATCTTAGAAAATTTCAAATAATCAATATTTGTTGAATTTGACAGTGTTTATTTATTTATTGGATCCTTATCTGTGTTAATGCACCTGGGTTGTTTTTATTCAGCGTCGTTCATTCTATGACACTTTATTCTCTTATTGGCAGAGGGTTGTTGACGCTTATTGACATGATACAAGTGGCATCACCTACACCTTTTCATAGTGGGAAAGGAGCCTCATCCAAGGGAAGACACACTAGTATCAACCTGCAACCAACGTCAAGGTAGGTATTCAATGAGCCTTTTGGATTGATTCTATACTATAGTTGGGGGAACCATGAATCGTATATTCTATAGTCTCTTTTAATTATATTATGTTTGCATTCAAAGAAGAGTTTAGGTTTCTTGCATTGAATTTCACATTCATTTCTTTGCTTGAAACCTCTTTCTCTTTTTTGTGGATTGTATTCATTGAAATTGGAAAATTTGCATTTCTATTTTGTGTGCATGTGTTGAGTTTGTATTGAGCTCTCTTATCTTGGGATTGATGTTTGTTTCCTTAAATCTCTGTAGTGCAAGAAATTGATCTTTCATTTCCATAATAATTCAAAGAAAAAATATTTCTTTGATCTTCTTTGTTAGATTGAAAAATACTTCAAAATAAAAAAAATATTCTTGTTTTAGTTTATTGCAATTTTTTATTTCGTTAAATCCTAGTTTTATATTAAAGAAAAACTAAAAAAATTAAGTTTCATCATCTCTAAAGAATCTTTTCTTTATATTTTTTATTGGAAATGTTAATTAGATCTTTTTCTTCTTAGAAATCTATTTTAACTTTTGTTGGAAACATGGAAACAAAATTCTAGTTTCAATTTTGGGTGTTCGTTATTCTATTTCTGCATTTTGGGAAAAGAACCTATTACTCTCTCATAAGTAGGGAGTCCATTAAAAGAAAAATTAGAATGTATGCATTTCATCCTTGCATGGTTTTTGAGTCATTCTTCACTCCATATGTCCACTTAACCGTTTCAAATAAAAATAAGTGCTAGTTAGGTTAAAATTCTTAGCTAGAAGTGTGTGATAGGTTAGAGAGGTGTTCCCACTACAATACAACCCTGTGATTAGCTTCTCTTTTAGCTTCCTTTTTAGCATCCACTATCAATTTTAGTGTATTTTTCATCATTTTTTGGACAAAGTGGACGCTTTTCCATGGGATGGTGCTTTTAATGGCATTATTTGCATCCATATTTAAAAAGTTGGTGCTATTTTGGATGCTAATTAGCATCCCCATTAGCGTCCCAATTAGCATCCCAATTAGTGTCCCAAATAAAATCCCAATTAACGTCCCAATTAGTGTCCCAATTAGCATCCCAATTAGCGTCCCAATTAGCATCCCAATTAGCATCACAATTATCATCCCAATTAGCATCCAAGTTAACGTCTCAATTACCGTCCAAAAAAACATCCCATATAACGCTAAGAATATCCTCCAAAAAAATATCTTGAATAACATAACACCATTTATTAATCCAGGGTTAGCGACAAGAATTGTGCCATGAATTTTGGCAGGAAAAACATCCAACATAGTGTCAAGTATAGAGCCAAGAAATGTGCCTAGAAAACATCCAGCATAGTGCCAGGTATAGATCTAGGTATAGTGCTTGGAATAATGCTAGAAATTTTGAAAGGAACCATGCAAGGAATTGCACTAGGTTTAGAGCTAGGAATTATGTTCAGAAAACATACAAAATAACATCAGATATATCAATTTCAATGTCAATGATCATGATTCATGTGATAGTACTTTTGGATCTTGATTTATCATAGTGGCACGTAAATGATTGTAATCATGGCACGTAAAGGTGCCTTGCATGTTGACTATAACAAACATCATCTTTTCTCCATGTGCTCCCTAATTGTTGTGTAAGTGCCAATATTACCTAGCCTTAATCACTATCTTTCTCTAATTTTATCACATTAGCATGCACATGTTAAAACTACACATTTTTTACTGATCGAGCTCCAAGATTTAAAGGGATTTGTGTGTGACTTTCTGACATACAACCACCAACTATAAGGTTCCCCTTTTGCAAGTGTATGATTCAACCTAAGGAGAAATCTACTACAAGAAATACACCCTGAAGTGCTAGAGATCCACTAGAGCAACTAGGCCCTGCATATTACTTATTAGACATATACTACAAGAATTACACCCTGTATTTGATTGAGTTACCATTCTGAGTGCACTGCAAAAGATTGTATAACTAGACCAATCTTTGAGGAAAACTTACGACGAAGATATTTACTAATGTCTTTCTCTGTCATTCAAATGAGAAAAAGTAATCTTGAGGTGTCTTCAAATTTCTTATTAAACTCTTTCTGATCATTAGTTGGGAATTTACTGTCAACAGATCTGCTAGACACCCATTCCTCTAGAACTATGCTATTGGGAGCGGGGAATGGGAGGGGAGAAAAAAGTGAAAATTTCAAAAGATCCCATTTTGGGAGTGTTTTTTGTATAGCATATATTTTAATATATTTTGATGGATTTATATCTAAAAAACATGTAGGATGTTGAATTAGCTATAGAATGCATGGATTAAACCATGCAATATCAATCATCTAGTAGTTACAACTTATAACATTATCATCAATTGATCAACCATATAAACCTTTATAGGAGTTTGGCAAAGAAGGGAGGTACCATAACATTGTCATAAAATGATCAACCTAGTATAAGAGATTTTAGTATAGGAAAGGAAGGGATCGCCCCAGGAGTGTGCTCCGAAAACTAGGAGCTCGTTTCGAAGGAAGCAAGCTTTAGGAGTGGGAGCAAGGAGGTGGGGGGAGATCCCACGCAGCATAGCTCTAGACAACCTTTCTAATAAAAGTCAACCATCTTCAGGACAGTAGGAATCACCCGACGTTCCTTAACATCAATGGGTGAGTTGCTCACCATTGTTTCATTGAAACTTTAGGTGTCTTTGTGTTGCAACGCCATGTGGCCACTATGGCTGTAACCTCATATTCTAGAGAATCAGAAGCTTCCGTGACCAACACATCTGTTGAAGTGTTTTCTTCCTTTGATTTTATGTCATGATCAAGTGAAGTGTCCTCCAAAGAAGATGAATTTTCATAAGTCAAAATACTAGGATCTAAATGTACTCCCTGAATTATAATAGCTTTTATGTCCTTCATATCACCTTTTCAAAGCTCTCGCCAAACCATCTTGATAATTCGACAAAATACCAAATTCTGTGACAAGCTCTTCTACGGAACTGAATGTCTATCCCAAACAGGGTTTGAATCCAAAAATCGGACCCCATGGATCTGAAGTACCTATATATTGCTTCAGGGACCACAATTATCATCAAATCATTCCCAAGATTGCTTCACTGATGTCTCCACCAAGCATTCCAGAAATGATGATTGAAATCATCCTGAATCTACCTTGATTTGATAACCAAGACAACAACATGAACTGTCAATTAAGATGATGTTACCACTCATTATGTCCTTTCTTTCATCATTCTTTGTATGCTAGTACCTCATGTACTAAAGATGAACCAATAAAATCTATACATCAATTCATGTATGTCATGCTAGGGTTTCATAACAGTGGTGACATTATATTTGTTGTTATGTCTCTTCATGTTTTCTGTTAGAGGTTTGTTACTGTTTCCTTACTGTTGTATTTATTGCGCATATAGACTATGTATTTGGATCAACTTCATCAAAACATTCAAGAGCAACCTCCTCGTAAGAGATGGTACCTCATTAGCAAAGTTTGGACATATACACACTGACAAACTCTTAAATCTCATCAATCTAAATGAACGCTTCATTAGCAAATACACATTGGGGAAAATTTTGTGTTAACGGGTCCATAGTTGGAGCAAAATTAATTCTACTCACACTAGGTGCTATGACAGATAGCAAATAATGTGCCCAGCTTATTGAAGAGATTGTTCACCATTCAGAAAAATAAATCACCAAATATATTTTACTCAAAATCACTCTCACAAACTCATAAATGTAGGTTGCTGTAGAAAACTCATATTTATTTGTTTTAGTCTTGAACCACATGAAAACTCAAGTGGAAACTGTTCATGAGAACTCATTTGATTAGTCCCTTAACTGCCACTATAGCTAATTCCTTACTGCAGTTCAAACCTAGCATGCATACCTTTCAAAGACTAATCACCTTAATTAAAAGTAGGAAAACCAGTTAACTAGTGCTATTCTTTCTTAAATAATCCTACAACTACTACTGTAGCTAAGCCTTAAATGTTTGTTCAGTTAACTAAAGGTTTGCAACTCTAAGACTAAATTAGGAGTGTTCCCTCTCTTGCTTTGCATAACACTGAAACACAACTGCACTTGAAGTGTCTGATTTTGATCCTAAAATAACACAGTTAGTTTGACTGAGCAAAGGTTCCCTGCATGTTGACTATAACAAACATCATCTTTTCTCCATGCATGTGCTCCCTAATTGTTGTGTAAGTGACAATATTACCTAGCCTTAATCACTATCTTTTTCTAATTTTATCACATTAGCATGCACATGTTAAAACTACACTGTTTTGACTTATCGAGCTCCCATATTTGAAGGGGATTTGCACGTTACTTGCTGACATACAACCACCAACTATAAGGTGCCCCTTTTGCAAGTGTATGATTCAACTGAAGGCAAAATCTGCTACAAGAACTACACCATTAATGCAAATATATGTGCCCTCCATTAATTCTCCAAGTGTTAACTTCTTTAACTGAATGTGAACTGATTAACTAACTGCTTGACCATTAGTTAGGAGTTTAACAGAATGTCTTTGGTGCTTCACAATCAGTGCCATCCACTCAAGCAAGTTTGCAAGAGAGAGAAGAAGAAGTGCGCCAGAAAGAAGAGAGAAGCAGTTGTCTTGGGTTTTACACTATTTTGGTTGAGTTCTATAATGAGGAAGTTTTGTTGTGATTTCTCCCCCACGAGGGTTTCCCAGGATAAATATTTTTTTCTCTTGTGTGAATGTACTTGTTCTTTTGTGATCCTACCATCTTAAATTGTTTTATAATATCATATAAGGAATAAGAAAACTTAATAGATGTTGTACACTTAACAACAATAATAGTCTCCCTTATCTTTGTGCAATGGTGAAAGAAGTGTTGTGACTACACCTTCCGGTGCCTTTAGTCCTCCCACAAAAGAACACACACCCATGTAATTTTGAAATATGGGTCACAACAAGGGGCTCTACGATCTTGAAAGAATAACAACAAGATCATAACTTGCATCCTAAAAGCAAGAGCGCCAATATTTGCAAGATAATATCCAATACAACCCAACTTCAAAAAAGAATGTTGCTCCTTTCGTTGTCCCATTCTACAATATATCCACTTTGATTCTCTTTTACATTTCCTTACCCAATTTTAGATTATGCTTGGTATACAAAA
Organism: Pseudotsuga menziesii; assembly: GCA_001517045.1. NCBI lineage: Eukaryota > Viridiplantae > Streptophyta > Pinopsida > Pinales > Pinaceae > Pseudotsuga > Pseudotsuga menziesii. The sequence continues at coordinate 32,918 of LPNX010274944.1, read as the reverse complement.
ACTTGGAGAAGCAAAGGGAAAAGGAAGAGTAATCCCATATATTTAAGATAAGCAAGGATTTGAAAAAGCAATAATGAATATCCAATGTAACTCAACTTAGAAAAATAATGCATATCCTTCATCGAGGAAGAGGTGGACTTAGAAATAACCCATATGAATGAATGTTTCATTTTGGATTTGGTTTATCTTCCGTACAGTGTTAATCACTGATCTTGCTTAGTTTTATTATTCTGTTAAGATTTCAACCTCCTTTCTTTGTAGTGGAGTTAAGAAACATATTCATGAAATGCCATTGCTATTTGTTTCTTTTTTAGAAGTTTGAAATTTTAAAAGAGATTTGTAGTCTTAGTCAACAGTATGAGAATGAAAGTGCATGAGGAGGGAAATCCACCATAAGCAGTTTGAACATGGGCCACACATCAAATAAAACCAGTGAGTCATTGCTTGCATGTGTGTCTCCATGAAAAACACATGCAGAGATCAAAGCAAAGCGAAGTGAAGCAAAAAGATGGGTAGGTCAACATTATTTGATGAAATGAAAATATATAGTACTACCATACCCTCAAATCTAGGAAAATGAAACACCAAAAAGAACTTCAGTATGTCTAAAATGAACGAAAGGTATGTTTGATTTCCCCACTTTGGGAGTGTTTCGTAAATATGATTATATTTTTTTTATAATTAGAATTTATGTTAATATAATATAATATAAGTAATGCTAAGGGGTGGCAAGTGTAGGGTTTTTTTGGATATTGATGGAAAGGAAGAAATGGAATTTTCAGGCATCTCAACAATTCAGTTGCAGATCAACTTGCCAATGATGCAATCAATTTAGAAAAGGGAATTATAGTGTAAAATAAGGACCCCACAAAGTTCAATATAGATTGCAAATGTTTGAATTTAAAATGTTGTTTGGTGATAAATTAAGCATGTGCTCCATTTGGCTTCTTCACCCATTCCAATGCACAACAAGTCTTATCTCATTAATCCCATGTGAGGGAGCCATTGCACTCACGTGTGGCTTCCTCCTCTCATTTCTTCCATCTGTGCTCACTTCAAACCTTATGGCAGTTGTTTTAGATTTGTGTAATGTTAGTAGGGTCTGTCTAAAAAGAAAATGTTTTTTTATTGAGGTGATGCCTCCCACAATGAAGGATCGCACGGCAGCCACTTCCATCTTGAAACAAAAGATTTGGTTCTCATTTTTGGCATTTTAAAAATGTTGCACTTGCTCTACTTACCATAGAATTTATGTCAATTCAGTAATTCCACATAATGTTGTCCTCCTAAATTTCACAGTGACGTTTCACAGAGGTCATATTAGCGTTTCATATGACAACTATATTTGTGGACAACTCTTGAAATGTAAAAAAAAAAACTTATTTTCTTAGATGGTGAAAACCAATTGTTCAATTTCTCTTTAAATCACATATTTGTTACAAAATAATAATAATAAAAACTTATTTTCTTAGTTGGTGAAAGCCAATTGTTCAATTTCACTTTAAATCGCATATTTGTTACAAAATAATAATATAAAATATATTCTTTCATTTCAAACAATATATATATATATATATATATATATATATATATATTCAAAGTAAACATACAAATTTACACATTATCATTTATATTCTATGCCATCAATCAACTTATTGAATCATAATTTTGAAAAATAATTCCGTTCATTTCGTGAAAAAATTGGTGTTTCATTTCCCCTGCTTTCGAGGTATTTATCTCCTACGTTAAACATGCAGAGATTTTAGTATTTGGTCACACGTTCTATTTTTCTCACGCAATCTATTCCTTCTCTTTCTCGCATTGTATTCCTTCTCTTTGATCCTTTCTAGCCCTTACATCACTCTTTCCGCGGGGATCATCAAGCTATGAGCCCTAAAGCTATTTTGCTATTGTTACCTTGGGGTTTGAAGGGCCTGGGGTTAAAACCTATAAGTAGCTTTGTGGCAGTAATAGTTTATTCGAAGCTGCCATGGCCGCCACCTCAACAAACTATTTTCTCATTAACCCTTCGGTCGATTCGTGCCCATCACTCCAAACTCTTCAACTTCGTAACCCAGTGTTGTATCCATACAAATCCTTAATATTGTCTGTAAAATTTTCCCATACTCTTTGCGAAGGACACATTGAAGTTTATTGGCCCAAAATTGCTTAAAAATATGTGGGTTTTAGCGGTTTGAAGCTCAAATGCCTCTGGTGTCTGCTTCTTTCAGTATTTTTATTGGAGCCAAACTGTATTGGATGTTGAGGAAACCCACTCACCTTTAAAATATTCCTTGTAGGGTTTTTGGCTGTGAAGGTTTTAACGAGGGTTTTACAGAAGGTGGGAACACTTTTGAACCGTTTGCGGCCCCAAGTTTGCTTCTGTGGTGTATATTTTAATTGGTTTTGGTAGTATTTTGTTGAAGCTGCGAAGATGGTCCAAGTTCACAGACTCAGGTCCATGGACTGGAAGCTGATGGTTGCCACAGCACTTGCAACGAGCGTTGACCAATCTCAAGAATGTCTTCTGGAAAAAGGTAACTGGATGTTTACATATGTGGGACTTGGCCTAGCTCCCGTGGAATGGCTAGAGGTTGACTGACTAAAGGTGAGAAGATCAAGTATATGGCTTATCGCTACAAACAATTTACCTCGCAATTACACTGCCACAACTGGATTTAAGCTCCCTCAACACGTCGCATCCAAAAAATCACAGGTAATAGGTAGTAGCTGGTACTAAAACGTATTTTTTACTTCTTTTAACCCTCTCATAAACTTTATGATATATCTATAATTTCAAAGATTTACTCTATTTACTGGGAGGGGTATTCTGAGTTGGTCGGCCAGTTAGGTGCTGCGGCCAAAGGCAAATAATGAGTATGCCAAAGGGACCTTTTTCAATATTATAGGGTGTAGACTCATGTAGCCTGCCAATAAGTGTGTGAGTGCCCCTTGGCTTGGTTGGCTCAAGACTCTATAATAGGGTGAGTAACGATCGCAGAAAAGGCTATTCAATAATATAATTGATCATTTCATAAGGTAGAACGCAAACCCTCCCGGCCAGGTTTATTGATGATACATTACTAATGTAAAAGCTTAAATTCAAAGTCAAATAAAGGGATGGGCTCATGGGGTTAGTCCAAGGTCTATTGTGTCTGGGTGTCTCTAATGAGATAAAACCTCAATGATTGGAGAGCCGCTTACGACTAAGATTGTCAAGAATGAGATCCAACAAAGTGTGACCTTCATGAAGGTGATCCAGTTCCTGCATGAGATGTAAAACCTCTAGATGCATAGCCCTGAGCATTCAAACTGTATGTAGAATTATAGCCTTCCATTGAAATATGGAATGCTTCCCTCGGCTCTGTAGGATGGCACTGCGAACTGGAAATCCCAGGCAGTGATGGTTCTGTAATTTCATCCCTTGTCTGGTGTCAGTCAATCTCAAGTTCCTGTCCATCTGGTCGTTTATTCTCATTTGGTTTGGATGGATCCATTTTAGAATGGGACCTTAGTTCTTTACAGCAGAAGATATTTGTCGAGGCCATTGGAGGATCTATCTGGAAAATGGCAGCTGAGCCCTTACAGAGAGTAAGAGATCCTCGGACTGAATCCATCCAACATAATCATTTATGGTGCTGATGATGAAAATGGAATAAATAGCACTACTAGTGGATCTGATAGTGAAGAAGAAGAACTTGTGGTGCAACGAGTGGCAATTGGTTGTGATGATGGTGTTGTTCGCATTTATGTTGTTTGTGAGGAAGGCATGGAATATTACTGGTCATTTCCAGGAGTTAAAGGAAACATTTTGGGCGTTGTTTGGATGCAAATAAATTTTTTGCAATATGTTCTGATGGTTTCATTAGATGTTGGGATCTCACTACAACACATGAGGTATACAGGATAACAGCTGGTATTGGAGGTCTGAAGACTAGGGCAAACATCTGTATTTGGTCTCAAGGTTCCATAGTTTTTAACCTACAAAGGCATATTTTCCTCTCATCTACTGCCACTGTCATGTGAGTTTTCATATTCATCCATTATTTTCCCCGAAAAATTTATGATACGATTCGTGGCTTGTGTTTTCCTAGGTACTGGTTTATTCATTATTCTCATCAATATAGATTTGTTAAGTTTTCTGTGAGGGCTTGTGTTATTTTCTCAACTCACTACTTTTTCATCTAGGGTTTGAGCAAGAGCGATCTGTGGAAGCCCTCTTTCTTTATTTTATGGTTATTTTTCATGTATAGATATTAAATCTCTATGTTTAAATCAGAACCATAACCACCCACCCATTGCAACCTGCGCAGTAATCTCACTTCAAGAGAATATTGCTACATTTAAGAAAACTTTGCATAACATAATTAATAGCGGAGATTTTTCATCTTCGTTTGGACCATTATTATTTATTAGCACATCTTCCACTAATTAATTTTTTGTTGCTCAAGGCTACTAAAAGATTGCCCCTTCAATTGGCAGTTATATCTACGGTTCGACTCATATCATACTCATATTAGGATCTAATTTGGTATCAATTGATTGAGATAATCACGTATATATTATATATAAACTTCTCGCATCTAGGGATCACATAGGGAAGGAGTAGGAATTAGCTTTCTGCAATTTTTGGTCTTTGCAAGAATTTGAGATATTTTAATATTCTTCACGTTTTTTACCTCAATTTACTAGACATAGGATTCAATGAGATTGTGATACACATAAAATTAAAATTTAATTGGATTTACATAACCAAGAGGAAATGTAAAAAGATAATTTGAAATTATCAACACTAAAAACAATGAAGCCATGGCGCAAGGTCAAGTAATCAACTTTTTTTATTAACCAAAAGAATTGTGAAAAGAAGAAAACCTGCAAATCTAGTAAAAGTTAATAATGCTAAAACATAAGCAATTGAATAGATGCAAAGAGAAAACTAATTGAATATATGCAGAGAGAAAACTAAGAATTAATTCTAAAACAGAAACAAATGAAGATATGCAAAAGGAAAACTAAGAATTACTTACCACCCATTTAACAACTAGATCTGATCCTTTCAGGATCTGCTTGAACCAAAAAGAAAACAAAATGCTTCTTGGAATCCGAAACAAACTTTCTTGACACTACTGAAAAAGTTACCAAATCCCCTATACCCTCTTTATATTGAATACAAGCTCGTTACCCAATAAGCAACGTTGGATGTTCCAGTTACAACCATTGCATATTTGCCAAACTGGTTTATCTGTGTTTTTTTCAACTTAATTAATTGGTGACCAATCCACTTAGGATTTAAGAAAATGAAAATCACTCACCATGTGAAATCTGATAATCCACTGTTTCAATCTCTTTTTTCCATGCACTCCAACATTTCATTAGACATGAAAATCAATTAGAGTGCATATTTTCAATAAAAAACCATCGGAATACATGTAGAGAGGTAGAATTTAAACTGAAGTAGATTTGAGAAAACAATATTTATTTCCCCTTGCACTTACTTTTGCTCTTCCTAGGGCGATAATTAGGCCACTGAATAACACATGGATAACTGCCAACGTAAAGATGAAGATGTGGAGCTGGTTCATGCCTGTTTCAGAGATAAGAGGATACTTAATCTTCAATCATGAGACATCAAGACAAATTATTGTTAAAAATTATGAAAAATTGTAGCAGCTGCACGATACACAATGAAATTTACGGCACTTCCATTATTACACCTTAAAATATCTCAGAATCCAATTTGAACATGATATGAATGACCCCTAATTGCAGTGACAGTTTCAAATACATTTCGAGCATGCTGAGAGTAGAGTGTGATGCTTACTTGTTAGTAAGATGTTATTAAGTCATTTGACACAATATGAAGGTTATCTATAAACATGACGTGTCATTCTGGCTAAACTTTGTTGGTCATTTTGTCAAGTATCAAAAAGTTTTTCTGACCATTGCTTTGATATAAAACTTTGTTGAGAAATTTTCTGGGATGTTTATATTCAGATTGAAATGTTTTTATGTTGGGGAGGTCTGCTTTTACCTTTTTGGCCTTGTGATTTCTGCCTTGCCATGATCATGGCGACCATTTTGTAATTTTTTTTTGCAGTAAATTGAACAATTTTATTGTCATTATTTGTCTACTCTTTACAAGCCTTGTGCTCTTTTTTTGTGAACCTTTGTGTCAAGGGAGATTGCATGTTATCCTTGATCAATAATTTTATGTTTTGTAGTTTCGTTAATAATTTGGTTTAGCATTATGACAAGTGCCAAGTAGTCATGGTTTTTCTCATTGAGTTTTCTCTTCTCTACATCTCTCTTTAAAGTACCTTTAGAAATCTACGAGGAACACATTATCACAACTACAATTCACAATGTTTCCTTTGGGTGTATTGGGCATAAGTCTGAACTTTGCTTATACTTGCTTTTGCAGATGTTTCATTCAGAAGCCTTGTCCATTCCTGTAGGTCTCAACATTGAACGAGCATCTCCTAATTTTGAACGAGCCTCCCCAAAATATGAATGGGCCTCTTATTCTAAGCATGAGTCCATAAATAGAAAGTCCACTAGGAGGCCTGCAAACAATCATCTACAAATAAGTGATAATTATCACGTGCCTGATCTAAATTCTTCAATGCAGTTGGATGAAGATTCTCCTGATGAATCCCCATCATCTGGATTTGTCACAAAAAGATATCCAGCTTGGCATAAGCAAGAAGCTGCAGGAAGACTGAGTTCTGATGCTCATTTTCCGCTTCCATATGTAAGTAAGAATGGGACTATCCCTGGAAAAATTCTAAATGCAGGAAAATAATTCTCTGTTTCATACTAGATAACATCATTTTTCATCTTATGATGTGCATAAATAACTTAGATTAGGATGTTGTATATTGCAATAAGTTGGAGAAAAATACCCAATTTATTAGTAACATACTCTTTGACACAATTAAATGGTAGCCTTAGCTAATGTTGTTCAAGCCATCAAAGAAAACACAATTACTTTCAAAGTAGCAAGCTTGATTGTACCATTGTGGAAGCTACACATAACAAATATATTTCCTGTTTTTGTGTCGTACTTTCTCTCAACCTTTGTTGAGTAAGATGGGGAAGATTGAATATATCATCACAAATTAGATCTGGGTATTTTTCAAAAGCCAATAGATTTTCTAGGCCATTTATTGGCAATTTGTGAAATTGCAGCTCATAAAGGTACGTACATATTTTAATTTTGTAAAAATCTGTTATTTTACTTTTTATTTTTTGATATCTTGAAACTTTAGCTATTAGGCTTCTTTTCACAGGTCATCATTTCATTATCAATTGAGAGGAAGTGGAATATTTATTGCTTCATTCATGCAATGCACTGGATTGGAATCAAAGTAGGCCAAGGAGTTTGTAATGTTCATAACTTCATTCCAACCTCCACCTTTCATTACATAAGAGAGTAAATTATAGGAAGACCCATCTACTAGGATTGGGGTGTCGAACCAAAATTACCTGAGTTGCATGTCTTTGATTGCACTCAACCTAATTTGGTAAAATAGTAAATGGTAACATAAGCTTCTACTATTGGAGTATACGCAAATGGATCTACCTCATCCTTCTACATCTCTTCTCACTATAAGATATTAACAATGTGGAACTTCAATACTCATATGAAGATAATGAATTTATTACATGATGTTTTGAATGAGTGATGATATGCTGTGATATATAATATGTAAAGTGACAAGACTTATTTTTATGTATTGTTTACATACGATGGTTTAATATTAATATAGGCATTCAGTTATATTTCAAGAATTATAAATGCTCACACATATTTTACATGTATTTTTATATATGCATATCCAACCATATTGCATCCAATTTGTTCTCATATCTGTACATATATCTATCTATATCCTAGTAATTTTATCTTCTCACTTATAACTAGATGAATTATCATAGCTGACTTCTGTTAAGTATTTGATTACTAGCAATATATTAGGTCACACTAACCTAAGCTTCTTGTTGGTTTTTCTTAAACTTTACGCTCATTTCCTTTATATCCAAATGAGGGCATAAAATATGCTCTACATGCTGAAATGATCGTCACTACATTTGTTTTATGGGAATGACCCATCTTCTGAAGGATACAACCTGGAAAAGTTCCCAGAAAATGACAAGAAATGGACTCCAACAAACCGTTCCTAGGGAGTTCTTGGAAAGGTCAGTATTTTAGAAATGGTACTAGTCTTTTCTCTAAACTTTATTTTTGATCCCTTTGATCCCTTCATCATAATGAGTACCATTATCCACTCGATGTAGTTTATCCACATTACTCTTTTGTACTCGCCATTTTTTACGTTCAGGAAGATATTGTAGATTCTCAATGTATGTTGTTTCCACTGAAAATTCCTTCCATAATACCTTCAACCCCCACCCCCCAACATATTTAGTGAGTGGTCTATTCCTGATGTGCCTTACGGATCTTTAAAGACATTGGAATTAAGTTTCCTTAAAGCACTCATGCTATCTCCCATATGAATTTCTCTAGTTAATTCTCAATTCCCATGCTTTTAAATGCTTGAATCACCAATTCACAATTCATTGCAATGATATAAAATATGTTTCAAGGCACACTCTCTTTGTTTTCACTCTTGTTTCCCCACTCTGTTAGAACTGATTTTATGCAGATAACTATGTTGGTGCATAAGTTATAACTTATCTCATGTGTAATCACATGCAGCTAGGACCAACAGTAGAATTTTCTGTCTACTAGAATAAGGTGTAAGATATTACATGTTTATAACCACGCTGTCATAATCTGGATGCTAGCTAGACTAGTGGAACATTGTTTTTTTCTCTGGTCATGTACATGCACTAATGTGTATTGCTGATCACATGGCTTATCAGGTCCTGATATAACCAGAATTCCCAAGCTACTTGAGTTTAAGTAACCAAATTGGTACTATTACATTGTCATCTTCTGATACATGCAACACTCTTGATGTTGACTAGTGTCCTTTCTGGTATTACAAAATCCTATTTCTCTATTTGCTTGGTCGACCATTAGATACTCAAATTTGTGTATTGATCCTTTTTACCATTATAGAAGACTCTGTAAGTTAGGATCCCAAATTCTTAAAGGGTTCTAGCTCAATGGAAGAGTGCCTGCCTTACAAGTAGGAGGTTGGTAGCTCGATTCCTCCATGCCCTAATGATATTATAATATTGGTTAAATTCTAAAAACGACAAAATTAGTGACTAAAATGTTAGAGACGCGAAACTAGGCATTAAAAAGGATGCAACACATGGCGCTAATGATGAAGCCAAACATGGCATTGATATGGTAGTAAAATAAGACGTTACTTTGGAAGCAAAACATGGTGCTACATAGGAAGAAAAATATGGTGCAACAATAGAAGAAATATTTGGCGTCATTTTGGTAGCAAAACGCGATGCAAAAAAGGAAGCAAAAATTGGTGCAAATTTGGAAGCGAAAATTGGCACATATTTGGAAGTAAAACATGGTGCAAAATGGGATGCTAAAGTGCTAGAAAAAATGGATGCAAAATTGGATGCTAACATGTTGCTATTAAGGATGCAAATATGGCGCTAATGGGGGTGTCATTTAAGAAGAAAAAGCGGACACTTGCTAGGAAGCAAAGTAGGACGTTAATTAGGAAGTAAACCTCAACGTTTTTTAGGAAGCAAAGTTGGACGCTATTCTGGAAGAAAACCTTGACGTTGTTTAGGAAGCAAAGTTGGACGCTATTCTGGAAGCAAAAAAAGAGACGCTATTTTGGACGTCATAAAGGATGCTATTTATGCAGCAAAAAAAGACGTTTTTTGAGATGCTTTAAGTTTTGTCCATGACGCGTCCCATTTAGCATCTAGTTTTACCACTCAATGTAAAAAAAAATAACACTAAAAAGGGACGCTAAATAGAACGCTAATTCCAAGATTTTTTCTAGTGTCCAGTGTCTTTAAGCATAGGAGTTGTCATTTATTACTTGCATTGTATCCCGGGGATTGTGAGGTTCTTCCACATACTCGTTGGTATATCGACTGACATTTCACATACTTTTATGGTATATAGAAAGGTAGTTCATGTACTCAATAGTATATAGGAATTCCTATTTCTTATAGTTGTGCATTAGACAACTCTAATACATATTTGAGCTCCCAGTACCTTATGTATATAGGAAGACACCATTAGGGATCCTGAAACCATATGAGAAAAACCCTTTGGTTGTTATATCATCACAATACATGGAGAACAACACTCTAGAAGCTACTATGCATGTCTCGTCCATGTAGTTGGGTATACAAGAAAAAGTATGATCCCAATCCTCCTTGTCGCATATCACTATAGAACCCTACGATATATTGCGAGTTGTGATAGTTTGAAAATCCTGTGAGGATCCATAATTTTTATCCACCCCTTTCACATGTTTGCTTGTTTCTTTAGATTGAGTAGCATTTGTTTTTTGTAAAATTAAAAGTCTTAAAGAGAGAGGTAGTTTTGTTACATATCTATGGATATGCCTTCTGGGACTACCAACCAAAGGACCCCTTCTTAAGGGGAACCTTTTGTTATTACTTCATTTGGAAATGTTAGTCTTCTTGGATTGACTATAGTATTACCTATATGGTTATTCTCCAATCTAGTTATCCCAAGTGCATGGATTGTTTCATATCCCAAATCTCCATCACAAGATCATCAACATCATGCTGATATTTCACCTTCTTCGCTAGATGTTTCTTCTTCCCTTCCTCCTTCTTTTTATGTCGAAAGTTGTGATGCTGGTAATAAAGTGGATAAGAATAAGAATAAAAGGAATATTAATAATAATAAAGACAAACAAAAAACCAAATCTCAACCAACTACTCCTCATAGTGCCTAGAGTCTTGATCTTCCCACAAAAACACCTCGTAAGCCTAAGTTCCCTTGCAGAATTTACAAGGGTGATCATATTCTAAAGGATTGTTATGGTCTATCCCAAGTTTTAGAAGTATGGTATGAGGCCTCCCAACAACCCATGTCATCAGCCTCTGGCCATCATACGGATGATACCCTATCAACCAGTGACTCTATGGTTAAGAGTTGAAAAGATAAAGTCATAAATCCTTATTTTTTATGTAAGGATATGTACCTGACTTACCTTTGTCCTTGTATGGATGAAGCTTTAAAGTTGTTGGAAGATATTAATGTTTCTTATCAACGGGTTCCAATAGGTTATTTCAATTTGTCCCTTGACCTCCCATTGGTTGATAAAGTGGTTGTTACAGAGAGAAACTTCCTATGGATTGGGGTACACCAAAACAGACTGAATGACACCATAAATCAATCCATTTCAACATGCAAGAGAGATAAATGCAACTAAAACTAAGGGATACAAAATATACCTTATTCCATGCGGCTATAGTAGATCTCCGTTGAGATTTTCAACCACCCTTGTACCTACAATTCATCCTCAACAACAAAAAATAGAACAAACATGATATATGTTAAAGTGTTGGGCCTACTCTAGCATATATAAATCCAACATGTCTAATCAGATAAAACTACATCCATGGATAAGAATATTCATAGTCATACACATGTAATGGATGAGAAATAAATATTTCTATTGATAATGAACATAGATAACAGTGACAAACTCTGTCAGCACCTCATCGAAACAAAGAAACTAATTCCTCCACCTAGGACTCCACTGCTTCAATCCTCCATCTCAATGGAAAGCTCACAAGACAATGGAAATCTTGGTGAGAGTAGAAATGTTTAATAAAAAGGACAAAGGTATGCAGACTCAAGCATGTATGAATTGGGAAACAATGAACTATAGTTTCCTTGCTCTCAAATGTTCACCCCCTCTAATGCATACAAGAGGCTCAATATATAGCCCTTTAATAGGCAATGAAGGGTCGATTCAGATTGTTCTAGGAATATGGAAGGCCAAGAGTCAAGTTATTTGGGACTCATTGAGGAAAACTCCAAATGTTTTTATTTTTATGCATATTTCTTGATATACGATTTCCAGGGATTTTGCTTGAGATGTGATCTTTTGTTGCATTAGCGGAATGAGGATGTGGAGTATCAAGGTTGCAATAATCCATTCTTTATGTTGCACATCACTCATTCCAAAGCTAACCTTGGCCATTAGATTTTTTAATCGCTGATCAAAATTCCACACTGACTCATTGGGGAATTCTTTTATTTCCTTCAACTCAGTAATGTACTGCAATCATGATTTTAGTTTTGTAAATTCTTAAATCAATACAATCCTTATTTTTGCTAGGGTATTTTGGAGATGTCCTATGGGTACTTGCAAAATTTCATATACCAGACCAACTCCCGGCCCCAAAAGGTTGTCACTAGTTGTCCTTTCTTGATATGTTCATCTTGTACTTGTTTCATCGTCCATACTGCATCACATAAGAACCAATATTGTTCAGGATCCTCAATCCCATTACCCTGAAACAAGGGTAGATTTACGTCATCGCCCTCCATCCTGTGTCTCCTCCCAGTGCTTATCTATTCCCTACTATCACCACTGTGCTAACACACAGGACAACCTTATGATGAACTCATGTTTCTTCCTGCTAATTTCAGTGCGGTGCACAGAGTTGTAGGTATGTTGTAGCTTTGGGCTGGTCCTTCCTCATGTTTAGGCGTATCCTGGTTTTTTCCTCTACCACTATAGGGTCTATTAATCCCTTGTGGTCCCTTTCGGCACTTTTCTGCTCTGGTCACACTAGGACTCTCCTTATCACTCCTCCTCATTTCTTGTTGGAACCTCACCCCACTTTGTAGGAGACCACACTCTTCTGCGGCTTCCCTCATAGTCTCGTTGTGACTCCCAATCATCTACCTCATATCATTTCATAAAACCCTTACGTTCACAGTACCCACATCCTCTACACACCATGGATTTACTCATCAGAATTAATTTTTAATATTCCTTTTTCACAGATGAGCATCTTGATCCACAGTTGCAATGAAAATAGAAATATCCCCCTTGGTCCCTTAAAAAATTTCCTTTCTACATCATTGTAGGATTTAATTGTGTCGACAACAAACTCAGTAATGTACCCTTCCAAAATGTTATCTATCCACACATTGATGACCCTTGAAGTTTTGTTGTTCACCTTTCGCAACTATTGGATTAGTTCCGAGGTCCACTGTTCAAGCTTGCCTTCTTGGAAATTCTTGTTATGAAAAGTGAGTTGTGCCAACCATTCATACAATACTATCATGAATTTAGTGAAGAATATTCTGTGAATATCAGAGTAAATATATTTTCCCAACCAATCTTTTGTCGTTAATATTGGGTCCTAGTTTTCTTCTTCCGCAAATTCTCGGGCTTTCTTATCAAACCAATCCTGGATTTCCTATTTCATTGGATGCCACAACATGTCCTCTTATTCTCCGTACTATGATCATGACAACAGAAACATTTTTTGACACCTTTCTATCGATAGGGGTTCACTTCTCACTGTTGTCGACAACCATTGACACAGACTCTCTAAACATCGGCCTAGAAAGGTCTTACCCTTCCCAGCAACACCTGTAGAGTAGGTGCAGTCTCACCCGAGATGTCTGAGGGAGGACTATAGGAACCAAATTTCTGGAGTGTTAAGAGGACTTTGCATTATCTTCTACCCATTCACAACATCACCTAGAAATCCAAGATCGTAACAAATACAATGCAACCGCACTAGTAACCATAACTACTTATCATTATGATTCGTAATCACATTAACCCATATATAGATTGAAAAAGACTACTATCATTATCATTCACATTTTCATTACCTAAATTCAAATCGACAAAGACATCAACATGCATTAAATTACAAGTAATACGAAACTTCACATCATTCACATAAAATTAAAGGAAAAACCAGATGTAGCATAATCATTCATCAACTCATATTCATCAACGTAACTGATCCATCACATATCGACACAAATATCACCCAATAATGCAAATAAAGAATCTATAAAAGAAGAATTCACATCGAAAACCTCTTTAGATACGACATGGTCCACAAAATCAAGACATTACAATCCAGAAGATCCACAATGCTGATCAAATTCAATTGATAAGGAGGAGTCTTCGTACAATTGATGCCAAAATTGGATTGCAAAAGACAATCTCGTTCCTTAAGTGATTTTTGATTTACAATTCTAACTCTACTTATAGGATTACTAAGTTGTTACAAAATGGTCCACTTGACCAATCACTAACTAAATCAACGAAAGTATTCGTATTTGTTGGTTTCTTTGTCTTCCGTGGTTGAATTTTATCCTTGTCGATGCCCTTCCTTTCGATGGTGGTACCGCACTTTGTGTGCTCGAACCTCATTCCAACAATATCTTAATAACTTTAACATTGTTTATCGGACTTACTAACCATCCACTTAAACTATCTGCAATGTGCAAGGGAAGAAGAATTTCCACCTTTAGACCATTTTTTTCACATCATTATGCATATTTAGTGAGTATTAGGGTTGGAAGAAACTTAGTACAAGAATCCTTAACTTATTTTTATGTTGTTGAAATTCTCAAGAATTCATATGTTGTTGAACACTCTTGTTTAGAGAACTAAAACTTTTTAATGTATTGTAACCATTTTTTAGTTGTTGATTGATACATTTAAGTGTGCTTTAGACTATGGGATTCATCTCCAAGAAGGGTTTCCCACATAAATCATTATCTAAGGATTGTAGGTTTATGTGTTGTTCTTTACAACAATTTTTTTATTTGAATCTCTAATGGGAGAATATCAAAACAAAAAGAATGAGTTGTGAAGGATTCAAACACATGATATTTTAAAGCATTCTTCACGTGGGATTTGGTGGGATCTAGAGTTTATGGATTCTATAATACATCTCCAAAAAAAAAAATAACACCAGAACCGAATGGAAATACTCACCAGCTAATGTGGATTACTTATCAAACCATCATTCATGGTCACCACCAAACTGTTGCATAGAGTGAGGTTGAATACCAACTCGACTAGAAACATATTCAAAAAATGCATAACAAAAGAGTGTAATTTCCCTAGTCTAAATAAAGGTTGTTTGTGAGATTATTCCACAAAATTCTAGAAGCTTCATGTCAAAAAATACAATGGAAACTGAACCAGATGATCAGTAATGGTTATAAGGGATATCTAAAGCGACTATTCTAAACAAGCGACGATTTCCCCTATTTTTGACAACATTTTTTAGGATTTGTTGGAATCTAGGATTTATTTTTAATTCTCATAAATCAATGTTAAAACTTCTTAATCAAGTTTCCCAGAAGGTATTTAAGACCACCAAATCCAATTTTACATTCAGAACCATGATTTAAACATCACAAAATTAAAATTTAAAAACAAAGTCGCCAGATTTTGCTCAAACCCTCACTGTAAAGGTGAAATCATTGCACGCATAAAATTCTTCATATCCAAAGAAAGAAGAGATATATAATCAACATTCTCATGGATTTTTGATTCATTAGATTTGAATTTCATCCCAATGTTATAAATACCGCACTAATGTTATATATCCCCTTAGAAACCAACTGGTCAATTTTAGATTCCAACACTGCAACTGTGCAAAAGTCGTGATGATGCCCCCATTGGATTGTTTCCACCATACTCTACGTTTCCTCAAATGTTAGTCACCGAATCCCACATTTTTAGTGGAATGGGTTTGCTTATTGGCCATTTCTTTAATTGTTACCCTCTTGTTCAAGTAATCTATACCAGGAGGAGACCAAGAAAGATCACAGAGTTCTACTCGTATTCTTTACAATCTTGATGGTTGTCGGGAGTGGTATCTTATTGACTATGAATGTTGCATTTACTCCAATTGGGATGTGGTATATGCATTGGCACATTTTTTATTTCCTCTTAGGATGTGGTAGATGTGTTTGTACTTTTTTTATTTTCTCCAAAGCCTCTTTCCTCTTTATAGATTAAATGAAGGCCCTAGTGAAAATCACATTGAATCACTTTATAAACATTTTAGCAAGGTCATAACATTGAATATATTCATAAACTTTCCAGCAAGGTCATAAGATTGAGGCTCTTTATAAACTTTTTAGAAAGGTCATAACTTCTAAGTGGCCATCGAGGTCATGTGATCTTTGGAGTAATATGTGGTAGGCGAGCGATTAGTTGTGGATATATTGATTCTCTAGGGGTGAACCCTCCATTAATTAAATGATAATCTAGATAGTGAGGAACTATAATCCATTAGTCGATCCCCATTACCTGTGGGGTATTCACTTAGTGAAACCATTTCATACTGCCTTCATTCATGGGATATTAAAAAATACCCCTAGTTTCACTAGATATTGATAATTACTTACAAAAGTCCTTTTGTTGAGCCCCCCTCCCAATACATATTTCCAATTAAAAAACTCCTATTCTTACAATATATTCCTTATTTTGACTAGAAACCCCTTTTTATACCCCCAATACCTATAAACTCCCCATTCCCTATTCCCCGCCCCCAATACCTACAATGATTTATTGACCTTATTTTTCACAATTTAAAACCCCACTTTATGAATGAACGTGATAAGATATTTCTCAACAAGGTGAATCCCTCGTGCCATTACCTTTCTTGTTATTCTCTTATATTTCTCCGAGAGCCATTTTTGGTTGCCAATCTTCTTCCATGGAAGAGGTTTGAGCCATTGATATTCCTTTGAAGAAAGAAATAGGGCCTTGGATCTTAATGAGTGAGTAAAATATTAATCATTCATGGCACATTGAAAACTTGAGCCTTCCCTTTTTCTTTAACTTATGTGAGAAACTTGTGGTCTTGATTTGGTCAAGTTGGAGAAAGTTTGACCATAGATCTATTAATGGTGGGGTGAAATATCAACCATTGATATTCATTCGTAAGGAATTCTTAGTCGTTCATGGCAGCCCTTGGATTTTTTTTCCATTTCCTCAAATCTCCCACAAATGAATATGGACCATTGATATGGTCACACATGAGAAATATTGGTTGTTCATGACATCCTTTACATTTTGGATTCCTAATAAAATTGACTACTGTGAAACATTGTGAACCATCATTATTGATATATGGGGTGAATATACCCCCCCCCCCCCCCCCCGCCCCATATCTTCTCTCCCTTTGAACAAATATGGATCAATAAAAAAAAAAAAATGGGGAAGATCTCCACCATTCATGATAATTTCTATCTGTTTCTACCCTTGCTTGCACTATATTCAACATCAATACAATTCAAGTTGTTGATCTACCTTCTATGAGGACAATCTACACTATTTGTGGCCAATTTGGATCATTGGTAATTGATAGATCCTACACTCACAATGGATTGAGAACTAATGATTTGATCTTGTGATGGAAATCCCAACCGTCAATCTATTTCTCCTTCAAAAATTCATTTTATTATTGTGAATGGGGAAAATTAAAGCTAGAAAACTTGGTAGTGTCTTCTCAAAGGGGTATCTAGCACTTTAGAAAAGCATAAAATCCATAGATCTTGTGATGGGAAGCGGAAAGGGGTCCTTATACAAATTTCAAATAGGAGACCTAAATGCCGGAAAAACTTGTAGGGGGTCTTTTTAGGTGATGACACAATGTTTTATTAATTTTTAGGTTGGTCAAATCAATACAACATAAACATCTGAATACGTTTTTGTCATTTTTATTTAAAAGAACATGATTAAAAAGGGTGGCAATTTAAATTCATTCTAATACAAGATGATTGTGGTGATCTACCTAGAAAGGGTCTTGTTAGTGTTGTGAATGTAAATGTATATTTCAAACATTCAAGTAAAGTTTGAGAGATCATTAAGGATGATAATAAATGATTTGGATAAAAACATGTTTATAATGATGAAGGAAAATATGTAATTATTAAAATGTTATAATTTGATGATGTAATTCAAGCATACATATTAGGTAACTTATTATAAGTCGTACCTGCTACACCTAAATGGCATTAATAATGTGATATATATTATTAAAAAAATTACAGTGTGTTAAATAATATAATAATAATTTTTTTTTTCATGTATGACATTTTCTTATATGATTATTAATATCTTTTATTATTTTATTATTATATATTAGGTTATGTTTGATAAATTTGTACACTTACTTTTTATATAAATTTTTCATCCAAATAATTTTTTTAATTAAAATATATTAATATTTATTTCTAACTCCAATAATAGAGATATGACTTTTAGGTATTTATTAGCTTTTTACTATGTTGCAATCTTTTTTTAGTTATAAAAAATAAACTATAACTACTTAATTATGGAATAGCCTCTAATATTAAATCATAAACACAACCCTAACAAATTCAATTATGAAATAGTACTTAATATTAAATAATTTGATAAATATTTTAAAACATTGTATTTAATGCTATTTATGAATAATATTTTGATAAATATTTTAAAACATTGTATTTAATGTTATTTATGATTGTTAAAATATTTTTTTATGAGTGACTCCAAGGAAAGTAAATCCTATATTATTAAAAAACTTATAATGGTAAAAACATTAATGTTGAGTGCTTATGAATGGTGTAACCCATTTTAATAGTTTTGAATGACATAGATTTTAAATGTGGTTAAAAATTTAACATTCTTAAATGAGTCTTGCATTATCAATATATGAAATAGGCATCCTAAACTAGGTACACCTTTTAGACTATGGCTACTTTATAGTAAATGAACTTAGAGAAAAATCACTCACATTTGTGGTTACAATTCCTCTCCCTCCTGCCTTGGTCGAGCCCTCCGAACCTCACCCCCATTTCTGGTTGCCTTTACTCAAACCAGGACTTGATCTCAACCCTCTCCAGACCTCTTCTGATGCCTCTCCAAACATCTTCTGATGCATCTCCAAACCCTTGCCGAACCTCTTCTAATGGTTCTCTAAACCCTCTCTCAACCCTTTCCCTTGCCCTTGTCCCTTGCCCCTTGCCCCTTTCCACTCTCAACCCTTGCCACTCAGAGACGAGCGAGCGAGCCCCCCTGGCTTTTAGCATTCCACCAGGGGGGAGCGTGCCTTGAAGGATGAAGAATCACTTTCTATAACTTAAACTTGGATGAAAATACAAGTTTTTTTATCATCATTATGCTAACAAATTAATGGAAAAGTTTGAATACCATTCATAAACTGGAAAATTTTAAGGATGGTACACAATAAATTCCAATGTTATTGTATAATTGGGAGTAACATTTAAATTCGAACACATCTCATCCTTTCCAGAGGATTTGGCTTGTCATCTCAACCTTTCAACAGGGTTTGGCTTGTCTTAGAAGTGTTAAGTTAAAATTTCCAAAAGAAAAAAACTGAAAAATCTTATTTCTACGAGTCGAGTCAAATTAAGTGAATAATTTATAATACCATTTGAAAAGAAGGCAAACATTTTAATTTACCTATCATTATTAATTTCAAGTTATGAACCTTTTGACAATGGGGAATATGAAAAAAAAAATTTGGTTCAAACTTCCTTTAGAATGTCCTATCACATGGCCAAAATAATTAAAATTTATACTTCAATTTTTGTGAGGAATGTAAGTAATAGAAATTTAAGAGGAATCTATGAGAGTTTAGTGGCATAACTAGGAACTTACCATTAGCCAGCACAATCTGTGACTTGAGTCGGTATAAGTACACTCCACATATTTTTTTAATGGATGAATAATATTTATACACAAATACAACAATTGGAAAATAGTTTCTCCAAGTTTCTAAAGAGGTATCTTAGAAAAAACTAAAAGATGAGATTTTCCATGGCCTATTTTACTCAATTTTAATTAACGAAAGCATTAATCAAACTATGGAGCACCATTTGATTATTTATATTATGTATTTGACAAATGAAGGAACTTAGATGTCAAAATGTAATAAATTTCATACACTTGCTTCAAATAAAAGATGGAACAACTCAATCTATGTATGATGGAGTGATAAGTTTACTAATAGAGATGGATCTATATTTGATGGAGTTACTTAGATTTAGATTTGATGGGGCATTTTCCATGAGGGTTAACTGTGAATGTTTATCTTCTAAGGTATGTTGAGTTTCTCCTCATTTATTAGATATCCATTCCATAACTCATATAGAAGCATTCCCAACAAATGATGCTTTATCTCAAATTTTATTCATGGATTGTGAAATCAGGCTTAAAAGACAGGGGGAGATGAAAGAAATAATGGAATCATTTCAAATTACAAAGTTAGAAGTTTACAAATTCAATCAATTAGGTGGTTTTATAGAGGAAAGGTTATGTAAATACTCATCAAACTCATGTCCGCTTTGTTAAAAGATTGGGAGCTAAGGGAAAAAAATATGTATGGGTTGGAAACATTATTTCAAGTGCAATTTTGCATCCATTTACTTACATATGCACTCATTGAAATAAATAAGTTGAATCAGAAGTTCCAAATGGATCATGTTGATATTACCTCTATTGGAACAAATTTAGATGTTACTATTAACATGCTTCGTAAATGGTTTTTGGGAGGCATATTTGGGGCATGTGCAATGCACATATCCTCTTTTATAATTAGAGAAAAATGAGGAACTTGAGTTTCTAGATAGCACATGTGTGGTACATTTACATCCATTAAGGTTTGAAAGTTTACCAAAGATACAAAGATCATGGACACTAGATGATTGCATTATTTTAGGAAAATTTTTTGTGCTGAAGGTGATTGGATATCTATATATGGGTTTCATAGATCTACCTATATTTAATGATGCTAAGTTTTTAAGTATTCATCATTATTATGAAGAAATAAATGATAGAGACTCTAAAATGACAATATGGTTGATATATTTATGTGAAAAATTTAGTGTTGGGGACTCACCTATTGTGGATACTACTAAATGTTTCAGTGAAATTGATGAATTTATTTGTACTATTTATAAATCATACCCTAAAAAACATATGTTTGGAGCATGGTATCTATGTGTAGATAACCTGAATGGTCTAAATACTTCCCCTATTTGATGTGATTATGACAAGCTATCCTTTCTATTCCAATATGTACAATAACATGTGAAAGACGTTTCTTGAAATTAAACATTATAAAAATGATGATAGATCAAGACTTTCATTGGATACATTGGACATGTTAATGATTTTCTCTCTTACTTCACCGCATGCTCTGAATGAAGTAGATTGGAATGTTATTTATGATGTAAGGAAACAGATGAAAACTAGAAAGCCTCTTCCATTTGTAAATAGATTGATGTTTTCAGTGATGTAATTTCAAATACTTCTAAAGAATATCAAATAAATCCAAGAAAAATATATGTTTTCTTATTATTTTTGTTGGAATGTGCTCATCTAGGTAAAATAATAATTTTGTTTTGTTTATTTCTTAGGTTTTATTGAAAAATTATCAGTTTTTCATGTACTGAGTGTTCCATTGTTTAAGATTGTAAAATTTTGGAAGGCCACAATATTTTTTATTTGCATTTATTTTTAAAGTGTTTAGTTAATTTATACTTGTCAATTGCAGTATGGTCATTCACCTTTGATGGGTTGAAAGAATATATACCCTTCAATATGAAATTAAGACCCACCCTTCAAATTTGATCAATGCCTTGGAGTTCAACACTTTACTTCTATATTTAAAGAATTGTTGACCTTCATTATAGTTGAGATAATAAAAGTGTTTTTCTTTTTTAATTTTATTTTATTTTATTTTTCCTCGTACATTTCTATAAAAGTCAATTGAAACAACTTTGTGAAAGAGGTTTCCAATGATGATGTGTTATTGGCTATAATGACATATTTTCAAAAATATAAAGAGTCTATATCCACATGGTTGGACAATAGAACTTTTATTGGTTATTTTCAATCTACTCGGTATGATTTATGAATGTTTTAGGCTCTTTCAATGAATCTACCTTTGTTTCTTTTTTCCCAACTTATTGAAGCCATAAATTTCTATGATTTTAGGCCAAATACATTGCAATTGTGTGTACAAGATAATTACCACGGTGTTGGTAGTAAGGCTCAAAAAGTTACTTTGCGTGGTCATCTCTCCAAAGAAATTTGGTTTTCTAGAGGGTAGATAGATACATGAAGTTGTTGGTTCTTCTCGAGAGGGGATACATGTATACCATCAATATGAAAAACATGTTTTCTATGGTGATAAATATTTATCTTTCTAAGGAATATGAGAATACTAGTTGGTTGTATGTTAAACATCTCTTGATTTAAGTCAATTTCTCATTTCAATGGATAAATCGGGATTGGTTATGTGATATTTGTATCATATGTTGAGTTGGTTAATCTATTTGCTTCCTCCTTTTTCAAACATGTTAGAGGTTTCATACAATAGTGCCCTTTGTCACAATACCTTTTTTTGGTTGGTGGTTGAGGGTATTTGTAGATCTATACTTTAAGCTATAAGTGATAGGATATTGCAAGGCATTAAGATAGGGATGATGTTATGCTAACCCACCTATTCTTGATATATGATGTTATCCTTTTATCAAATGGTTCATAAGTGGTGGGGAGGAAGTTTCAAGAGATACTTCAATCTATAGAAAATATAAATGCATGGAAATCAATTTTGAAAGTATGTTATATGCTTCACTGAGTTATTTGAGGGACAAGTTCAAGGATTGGAACGCATATTTCTTTTGAGATATGGATTTCATTGAGGGTTTTAAGTATTTAAAGTTAAATCTAAAACAAAATGATTGTGTGAAGAGAGATTAGGGTTAGTTGATACTTGTAATATTCTTAGAAGAGCCCATTTTGGAATAATGGTTGGATTTATTAAGGGGGTTATATCAACAAGTTAGTTAACTATGTGCTAGAAATAATTATTGCTTTTGGCATGCTTAAGCCCATACACCAAAGGAGGTGTGGAAAAGATCATGATAGCATGTGCTATTTTTTTGTGGCAATGTAAGGATGATAAGGTGGGTATCCATTGGGCTAGTTAACAATATATTGTTAGTTCCAAGGGGAAGGTGGTTGGGGATTTTAAAAAAAGGATGTATTGGAAAATTACCGAGCCGCTAAAAGTCTATGGAACTTAATCACAAAGGTTAATCAATGGACACAGATAATCGTTCATAAATATATAGCTATATAGAGACACTTTTGGATTGGACTAGAAGCTATGGAAAAATTTACAAGAATGTCTCTAATTAGTGGAAATCTCTAGTTACATCATTCCTTGTTCTAGAAAAGTATTTTGCTTGCAAGGTTGGCGACGACACTTTAATTATGACTATAATGGATGCAATCATGGGATATGGGAACAATATATCTATTCCTCAAGGCTTGAACAATTCTTACATAATTTAGCTTTCATTTATTTAAATCAAATGGTTAATCAAGGGTCTATAGAAATTTGAAGTCGAGGGTGGAAAACAACACAATGATTGGTTCTTGGAGGGGATTTTGTAATTGTTTGAGATTATTTCTTGGTTGAAATTAAAAGAGACCATATGAGACTTCTAGGGAGGATTTAAATAGTATTGTTTGGTCTCAAAACAAAACTACAGAGATCTATTCAATTAGATTGTGTGATGAAGTTATGATGGTTTTAGATAATCAAGAAGTATGATGGTGGTGATGATCTATTCAATTAGATTATGTGATGAAGTTATGATGGTTGTAGATAATCAAGAAGTATGATGGTGGTGATAAACAATTTGGAAAGTCAAAGTTCCAAATAAAAATAGGATTTTTATGTGGTTAGCATTGAACAATAAATCACCACTCAATGATGAACTAGTCAATTATTTAAAATGAGAAATATTGACAAGGAACAAGATTGAATCCATGCTTATATCGTTGACTATGCGTGTGGGATTAATTATGCATACACCACACAATTGAGAAGTTTACTTAAAAATTTATACAAAATAGAAAAGAAGAAGCTAAGCAAGGTTGTGCATTCTACACGAGAGATGGGTAAAGTTTATCTAACATTGACTTCACGTGTGTATTTGCATATCAAACCAATATTATAACAATGCATTATGAGTTGTAGTAGGAGATTGAGGGGCTTTTAAACCAATATCATATGAGTCCAATATTGAGTGGTATTAGGGCTGAGGGGCTTTTTAAATTGAAAAGTGGCATATGTACTAAGTGGTTCAACTTATTAAACTTTTAAGAAAGACAAGGTGCGGATTAATGTAAAGAGATATATTTTTAATTTTTTTTTTAAATAGATAATTTTAAGAATGTTTTTTTTAATATCTATATTTAGATTTAAAAAAAAAAATGAAAGTGAATTTTGTTTTAAAAGTGGGGGGCTTGAAAGTGAATTTTTGTCAATAAAAGACATCGTTGATACCCGTAAGATTCACATTTTATAGAATATTTCAAAGAATTATAGAAGCAATTCTCAGCAAATATTAATTACCAAATGCTATACATGAAACGAATTTGGAAAAGGAAAATATTAACAAACGAATTTGTTTTAAAAAGATTGACAATAAATTAAAGACGAGATCAAAATAAAATAAAATAGAAGTTAATGAAAATGACTACTCGATTCTCAGTCAAAAATCAATTAGTTTATAATAAACAACACTTCTTAAATTATAAATGAGATCTGCATGTCAAATGCCGATTACCAAATGCTATACATGAAAGGAATTTGTAACTAAAAAACAAATTAGTTTATAATAAATTAAAGACGAGATCAAAATAAAATAAAATAGAAGTTAATGAAAACGACTACTCGATTCTAAGTCAAAAAGCAATTAGTTTATAATAAACAACACTTCTTAAATTATAAATGAGATCTGCATGTCAAATGCCGATTACCAAACGCTATACATGAAAGGAATTTGTAACAGAAAATTTGCCAGGAAAAATATTAGCAAGGAAGTAAAGACGAAATTAAACGTATAATATAAATCGTGAATCGTGATCCCGTGACTTTCATTTGTTTTTAGGGTTAAATTTTGCAAGTTCGTATGGCAAAACGTGAGTCGCGTGTAACTTTTTGAAGAAGCTTGCGTGGAGCTACAGAGTCCTCGCCACAGATAAAATAACCATAGCCTCGCGGACCCGAAGGGAATAACGAAAGAGGAAGAATAATGAGCTGCGAATGGGAGATACAGCGGAGAGTTTCGATCATTCATCGCAGGTATGCGAGTCTAGATGGAGATCAACTCGGACATCTTCATGTGGTTGGAGTTACAAGCCCAGCTGATCAGGAAAAATTACCTGCTGCAAAACTGGAGGAGCAGCAGTTGAGGAAATCTGTTTGGGATTGTGAGAGTAGTCTGTATGATTCCTTTGAGTTGTATGCGTTTTATCGCCAACTAAATCGTGCCATAGCCACAGCATCCACGCCGTCCTCTCTCATCACCAGTAATCAGTTAAGCGGTGGAGTCCGAAGTTGGTCGATGCCACACTACGACTCCACTACAAAATGGCAATACTCCTCAGTACTAAATGTGGTTAAAGAAGAAATTAAGGTCCAGGAGGAGAAATTAAGGCCCGAGATTGTTGAAGGGAATACTGATCAAATTAGCATTTACGATCGCCATCAAACCGTTGCAGAGAGCGAGATTGAGATTCAACTGCACAAGCGAGAGATTCAAAAAACGCAGAAGAAAAGAATGGGATTTCGCCACTCTGTTGAAAGGCTGTTTGCGAGACTATTCCACAAAAAGACCAGAAGCTGCGCCAAGCCGAAAAATACAATGGAAACTGAAGCCGGTGATCAGTATTGTTACAGTCTATCCAGAGCAAGAAACAGAGAGATATAATCAGCATTCTCGGGGCTTTTCGATTCACCAGGTCACATCATCATCCAGGAAAGGTCAGGAAGTCCGATCTGCAGAGAACCAGTTGCATATTCATTATTGCTAAGTGGTTTTGATTAATTGCTTTGTTTAATCTTATTCAAATAATAACTAGCCACTTCCTAGGCAAGTTACTTATCAACTGCCAAAGAAATGAATTTTACATGGAAATACGGGGCAATGATGTAAAAACTTGTGGAAATTGTTGAAATTTTAGTTGTCGGTTGTATTTGTATTTGTAATTGAAGCTAAAAGTTGTTAAAATTGTTGAAATTTTAGTTTTAGGTTGTTGAAATTATATAATCAGAATGCATCAAGAGGTCATCAAACCTATAATCAAAATTATTTAGCTTTTAAAAAAAATTAGAAATACAAATCTTTTTTAAGAAAAAATACACCACGACCCTGTTATTGATACCACTCCGAATCACGATGCTTTAACTCATTGCAATTTTATTATTTTTGAAAAATGTGATTTACAATTACACCACCCCAAGCAGTGTTTAATGTTCTGCCGCGGAGTCGATATTGTGCCCTTATTTTCACTTGTATACCGTGTCCAGCAGGCTGTTCCCTTTTTTCCAACTTAAATGCTGTGTCGCTGTTGTTGCATCATGGCACCTTTCTTCGTCTTAAATGCAATGCACTATGCAATATCGCTGACGATTTAAGGAATTTAACGTCTTTGATAGTTGGATTTAATACAGGAATTCGGAGCTTTAAATGTTGTGATAAGCGCGTTATTTATTCATATTTTGTTTACTAAATATATCGATTCCTAATGTTAAGAAAGAATCAAGCAATCGCCTCATATTTAGAAGGAATCGAGTTTTTTATTTTAAATTTAGGTTACATCATAATATGTTATATAGTTATTTTTAATATATAGATTTTTAAAAAATCAAATAAAGCTAATCCCAACCAAACTCTTCCGCAATCAAAATCTGTTTAAAATATATTGTAACTATATACATTCAGTAGCCTATCTTATAATATCTATCATTTTCTTATTTTTAATTTTAGTAGTAAGTAGATATGATATGCCATGTTTTATACAATATTTGTTATTGTCTACTAATAAATGACATTGATGTTAGGATTCGCGATTGAAAGCATGTGAACCACTCAATGGCTAAGTGATTAAAAGGTTGGATCCCGTAAATGCCACCCATGCTTTAAATTTAAAATTGCATACCATACCGATGCAACATTTTTTTATTGAATATATCAACGCGCTACAACATTTATAACTTTGGAGTTAAATTTAAAAAACTGATATATAAACCAAGACAACTGATATTTGAATTCCACGTACAATTTTTGGAATGTTCCAATAGTTGGATGCCATGGGAGATGTTAAGGAAGTTGGTGAGAAAATCATGACCCGCCATAATAACAAAGTCGACTAATTCATTCAATGAATCGGTCCGCGTGAACTGCACGGCAAATAGTCGATCTAACAGCACACTATTATAATAATTTTCATTTAAACTAATTCTCCGCTAATGCCATGGAAGATCCGGAGTCCAACCAACCGTTGTGGATTTGTTACGAATTCTGAATTCTGATAATCTGTTCTCACCGTCTCGGATTTTTGCCGGTTCTTTCTAAACATTGATTATTATTATATATACCATTGATAAACAAAGTCGTAGTGCTTACGTCACAGGATTGTTAAGCTATAGCATTAAATTCTTCAACAATATCATCCCCAAAGTTCCCATTACAGTTCTTTGGTGAAGACTCTCTTCCCCGAGGAGGAGATGTCTTCCCAATTTGGTTTGTAGTTCTTCCAGAACGCATTGGTTGAACTCCTTCGGGGAACACATATGAAAGAATTTGTTTACGACGTACATGTGGAACATAAATATCCATTCCTAGTTTCCAGAACATATACATACCAACTGATTGCCTAAATTCATCCACGGTACCACGTATATCAAACTGCTGACCTTCCTGTATTCTTCCTGTAAACCCATAAAAGAAGAACAGTGGGGACATTGCTTTTAATTGTCAACATATTCGGTAGGATAGGGGTGACATTGCAGCATCCCAAAAGTGTCTTGCTCAATCTGCAAATGCATGCTAACAATAACAAATACATATCAGTCTGAAGACTCTGTACGACGAGGAGTATCCACCAATACATGATGATTGATGAAAACACTGCCACATCTTCAACGTGAGTTTCCTTAATCTGGACTCGACCCAGCCCTTCCATGGACGTAAATCATCTTGGTCAGCAGCTATAATATCCTCTTGAAGATAATTTTTGTAAGCCTCGAAGAAGGGGTAAGGATCAAAAAGAGCACTCCAATTTGCTTTGTTCATCTCAATATCCCATATCGACCAACAACTGAATGTCAATGAAATATTATACATGATAATTGACTAACTAGATATCATGGAAAAGGGCAATGGGCATGACCATTCAACACCTACTTCACATATCTTGTTTCCATGTTGAAACTGCTCTGTCATAACACATGTAGATACATTGTAACTGGAGTTCATGCTTGGATATGCGGGTGTTATGATGGGAATATGATGAGTCCGATCCCGGGTTTTTTTCGAGGATCCCAAACTGGATACCCTAATTCCTCTTCCTTTATTGAACGAAGCATCACAGGATTTGGCCAGCGACAAACCCGAGCAACTAACAATGCCCAATTTACACCACCTTAAAAACCTGTAACGTGCACAAAGTTCTCAACATCTTTCCGTTGATATTTATACCGTTAAAGTTGATAGGCCATATAACCTATAAAGTTTACAGCACTCAAGTAACTCGAGTTCGAGTATACACCGAGTCTTTTAGCCCAGAACTTCATGCATCTGAGTGTGGTGCCAAAATGCTGCAACCACAAATTGCACCAACCGAAAATAAAAGGGATTGAGTAGATGTGAACTAATCCAAGTCAGATTTACAGACAAATTGATGATAAAGTAAATTAGATGAATATACCCCACCTCAACATTTGGAACAAGATGCAGGATCTGTTAGTTAACTGGGCAACCATTAAGACTTCTCACAGTCTGTTTGTCCACATTGTACAATATTGATTCCTGTGAAATGTCAGAAGTCCTGCAGCAAAAACCATATCACTTGGAAACTGAAAAGAATGACAAATTCATATTCAAAACAATTCAATTGGGAAGTAGTTTCTTTGTTGTTATCCTTTTTAAGGAAATATCAATAAATTAAGGTAAAAAAAGGTTGTAAGTAAAGCATTTGTGTTAGGTCCTTTATAAATCACTATGTTGAAATGGTCATACAGCAATTAAGTCAAACAGGGGAAACTACTGAAACAATTCACCATACAACATTTGTGTTAGGTACTTTGTCATTCTTTTATGATCCTATTGTTGTTTATGCTGCTATCGTCCCATTTTCTAATAGTATGTAAGGCAAGGCATCACCATGATAATTACCTAGGTTCAAATTTCAAACAATGACAAGCATAATCCCTATTATGTATATGAGGTGGCCAATTTGACAACTCCCACATAATTAAAGTGTCCTTTACCATGATAATGTATAGTTGCAGTTCATAGGTCCTCGCAGGTCAATAAAAGCATGTGTCCTACACAAAAGAGATGTGTTTTTCCAATTTTTTCATGACAGAAATAGTGAGCACAAGAAATGCTATCTCAACTGAAACATCCACTAGGTACGTTCATAATAGCTTTAATTAGCAAAAGATTTAAACCCATTAAGCAAGAGCATTTCACATCCACTTTAAGAGGCCTTTATAGACAATTTATTTTAATGAATACAAAAATAACAGATCACAACTACCTCATAGCAGGACATTATCAAAACCTAGCACTAATAAAACAAGTAAAGAAAATATTAGGGATAGCAACATTTTATAGTATAAACAAAGTTTTAGTTCATAATATAATTTTGAATTATCAAATGGATTTGTTCCTAGTTTTTGTTCACCATCCTTTCCTATCAATTATGCAATAAGTATTGCTTTATACTAGGTTTCTACTCTTATCTTATTCATCCTAACATTTTAATGCATCTTTATACTAGGTATCTACCATAATTAAGCTAGTAGATATTCATTAACACAAGCAATAATGTGATCAAACTATATTCTTGAAGCATTTGTTCCTTCTTTAGATTCATAACTCATGATGAAATGGGAATGCACATATTATTGATCAATGTAACATGAATACTTTGCCTTAGTTTTAATTACTATAAATGTTGTGACTCTTTTGTTATGCGATTCAATTTCTTTAAAATTAGTATTTCAATGCTTCAAAAAGAAAAACAAATTATAATGCTTCACACTTCTTCAAAACAACAATGGAATAATAAGGGAAGGTGATATACTTAAACTATATTCACACTTTATAAAACATATATAAAATTGTATGCATTTATAAGAAACTAATCTATGACAAAAAGAGAAAACATAACATAAATTTTGAAATAATGAGCCCCTTCCTTCCCCAAAATCTACTACATGAAGGAGCTCAAATACAGAAAATAAGAATCACAACATTCTTTAGAATCTTTGAACTTCATTAATGAAAATGGTCCAAGTTATAGTAGCAACATCTCTTGGTATAGTTCACAAAATGAGAGAGGTATTTGATGGTTTGTAGTCTAAGGCAAAGTTATAGGAAAACCTTAGGTGCAGATGTATAGTCCAATTGTAATAGGAATAAGCTAGCCAAATCCCTATGGCTGAGTAAAGACAATGTTCCATGACCTTAGATGTTGAAAAAAAGTTGGTAAATTCTTAAGTTCAAAGAAAAAAGTTTAGGTAGATTATAAGTATGTGACAAGTCTATAATAGCAGAATGAGAAAGTAATGCTACCAATAATACAATGTTCTCAATACATATTTCCACCTATATTGATCCTCAATCCCCCCTCTCTTAACTTGTTGCTATGAATTTATACAACGAGGTGATGGGATCGATTACAATAGACCCCAAAATCCCAAATGTGATCGAATTTAATAAAATTGGATCTTTTACAATTCTAGAAAAACGAAAATAGTTCAAAACGACAAATATGGAATTTAAATCAATTTGGGTAGATATGTGTTAAAGAACCCATAACACATTTTAAACCGTATATCAATTTGGGAAACATCCCATGAGTTACTCAATTTATCATGTTACAAACAAAACCCATATCTCATATTTTCTAGATTCTCCTTCTTCTACACATAAATCGAGGTGCATGATGTTGGATGTTTCAAAACTATTGTAAATTTGGGCTAAAGCATTAATCACACACTAAATATACAACATGTGAGTTCAGTAAGTTTTAATCAACATAAATCTATTTCATTGACAGTAGGAACAAAACCCATGTTCCAGAAGTTTCTCATAAGAGCTCCAACCATGAAAAACAACTTAGACTACATGTTTTTAGGAAACCCTTAAATAAATGTCATTTAATCTTTTAATGATTTGAAAACTTATTTATTCATCAAATAATAAGAACAAATATGTTAGAGAAACCTTAAATACGTGGAGGATATTTTGACATGGATTATGAAGACTTCACAAATTAAAAAGAGGAAAACATATGATTTGATGGAAAAAAAATAGAATGAATGACACAAAATATCAAAACTACAAATCGAAATAGGCACAATTTGGGCCTCCAAAATCTCCCCCACACTTAGGGTTTTCATATCCTCAAGAAAAGGATTAATGACCATAGGATTTGATATTTTGTGTTTTCTACCCAAATTCTCATAATCGGCTTCTTGAAGAAACAATGTCTAGCCATTACTTCTCAAATTACAAATCATTTTTTCCTAAAAATTATTGGTGTTATTTATATCACCCTTATGCTTATGTCTTCAAAGTTTCGTTGCCAATGGATGAACGAATATAATGAAAAATGGGTGAAGGAGACGGTGGCCATTTTCGTGAAAATATAATCTAAAATTAATTGAAACTTGCTATATTTAGTATTCATGCCTTGATTTACTTATGGGCCAAGTTTTGCAGAAAACGAGTTCAAGTTATTAGAAAATCAATTTCTACCCTCTAATATCCTCAAAATCCTGTACTGCCAATTTCTAATTTATTCTAAACTGATTCACGTGCATTTAGCCTAGATATTCAGAAATTTGGCCACTTCTCATGTAAATACATGGAATAAAATTTTCCTAGACTCCTACACGAAATTGCTTGTAAGGCTAACTAATTCATGTGCCTTTTGTCTTCTTCTTTAGCTTCTAGTTATTCGTGGTAATTTTTTTTCCAGTTTTGCTCTTTAACCGAATATTGAGAAAGCCGTGCTTCTCGCATTCACTGGATTTCAAACTTATATTATTGTTTATAGATGAGACCCGAGTCATATAAATCATATTTACGCCGTAAGGCGTTTTTCTCCGAAGAAGTTCAGAAATCCACTGTTCCATTTCGTCTATGGAACCAATGAGCTGTGGACGCGTGTTCTACCAATCGAATTCTGCCACGTGTTTGAATTTTGTCTATTGGTTTTTTGGTTGTGTTGTCGTGGTCGTCCTCAGTGTGGGCACGGGTTCGGGTTTAGAGCAGGCCTAGAAGGTTCTCAAAGCCTCGCGTCGTTTCTCCTAATCTCCCTTATCTTCACCC
>LPNX010274935.1:0-27321 GCA_001517045.1 Pseudotsuga menziesii | reverse complement strand
GAAGAACTTTTGAAAAGGTTCAAGATAGAGGATCTTGGTATCCAGTGACCCTAGATGGATACATAGAATATTAGTAGAAGAGGAAGCTACTTGTCACTCCGGTACATAATGTTTCAATGCATAGAGTACGAAAGGAAAAGGGATAATGATTCTCTACTTCAGAGGGAGTGATTGTAGAAGATCCTAAGGTTGGACATGGTACGACAGGATGGACAGATTACTGATGACTCTAGGATTTACTAAGAGTAAAGAGGATTCCAACCTTTACTTCAAGGTTCAAGGTGGAATACTAGTGATGCTCCTGTTATATGTCGATGACTTGTTCCTAAAAGAAAAGAGGAACTCATTAAAGTTGCAAGAAAAAGACTTGTTGTCGAGGTCGAGATGAAGGACTTGGATGTGATGTGCTACTTTCTAGGCATGGAGGTGTGGCATAATGTGGATGCAATCTCCCTGGGACAAGGGAAGAATGCAGTGGATATCCTGAAGAGGTTCAGGATGATTGACTGCAAGGCCATGACCACACCTATGGCATCGAAAATGAAGCTATTGAGTGATGTTTCGTCAGAGTCAGTTGATGCCACGATGTATCGTCAGATGATTGGGTCCTTGATGTACCCGATGAATACGAGACTAGATATTTGCTTTGCTATGAGCACATTGAGCCAGTTCCTGACTGATCTGAGACATGTTCACCTGATGGTTGCAAAGCATGCAGTGATATACCTAAAGGGTACGGTCGATTATGGGCTCAAGTATGAGGTGAATCAGAACATTAACCTGGAGGGCTATGTGGATTCAGATTGGGCAGGCAGTTCCATTGAGAGGAAGAGCACTTCATGGTGCTAATTCAATATGGGATTAGGTGTGATCTCTTGGTTTAGCAGAAATCAGTCCTGTGTGGCACTGAGTACATCTAAAGAAGAAAAGGAGCAGTGAAGCTCCAGTTTGTGATCCATATCGAGATCTCTCGAAAGAGGGAGTGATGAATTCTAGCATATCCGGTGAGGCATGTTGTCTGAGAATAAAATCCTGGCAAAGCTCGTAGGTTGCTCAGACATAAACAATCCTGTAGGTTTTCCTCGGATGTAATCAGTCCTGGTGAAGCTCGTAGGTTATCCTTGGATGTAATAAGCCCTGATGTAATTCTATGCTAGAAATGGCCAGAGTGAAGTATGAGTGCTTTAGGAAGAAGCTTGGTGTTCTCCAGATCAAGGTTCCCTCCAAGGGGAAGTGATGAGTTTGTCTACCTTTCTAACATGGTGGTAGGATTGGTTCCTCTCATGTTAAATAAGATTCCCCAGTAGCTTCTCTAGTTTAACTTGTCTAACAAACATCAATTTAATAGGGAGGATCTGTCCTAGCAGCAGTAGATCCATCAATAGTATAAGTAGCAGCTTAGCTAGTCGTTTTATATACTCCAGCAAAATTTGAGTCAGTTGAAGAATCCATTTAATAGTCAGAAGTCAGAAGCAAGGGTGAGTGGACCAGTTCCATATCCAGTCCCAGAAGCATATGCAGCTAAATATAGAAATATTTCACCCTTAATGTAGGGCAACACCCTATAATGATCCTTTTAGGGACCTTAATTTAATAATAAAAAACTTAGTAAACCCATATCACTTTACATTGAATGGCCACCATATCTACACTATGTGTTGAATGGCCACCATATCTACACTATGTGTTAATCTAATAGACCCTTTGGCCCCCATTAAAACCCTAGGGAGTATATCACCAATTAATCCCCTTTAAAAGCATTTCCTGTAGTGAGGATGTACAATCATAAACTAGGTCCCGTGTACAAGGTCCCTGTAATGTTGAAGTAATTTAGGAAACCAGGGTCCATGTGCAAGTGCTAGCTACAATGATGAAGTAGTCCAATAAGTTCATCCATAAAACCAGGTCCCATAGCTGAGTACTGTGCTCCAAATGGCCACCACAATCATGTGGATCCAAATAAATAGAATCATTCACGTCCAAAAGATCAAGCACATAGTAAATTGTGGATCTGGAAGGGACAGTATCACTGGAGAATATGTAAGCTGAAAACTGGTAGTCATAATCAATCTGCTCCAATGAATTTTGGGACTACTTCAATTCATGTTAGTTCAACTGGAAATCTTGGTTAATCAACTAATGGTGATACTTATTATGCTAGGGTTGCTCAAAATAGTTCAACATCTTAGACTGCTTAAACTGCTAAAACAACTGCTCTTGGAAATGATCTTGAGAATGCTAGGACTTATGATGATGTCAGGCCTTCTTGTACTACTGCTTGTGCTACCTTTGCTAGGAATCCTTTTGCTACTAGAATGCTGGAAATAATGCACCTTCAATTGGTGCTGATGGGGATCCTTTTGCTTATGGAAATAATGATACTGCTCCTAGTTGTAGTGCTACTTTTTGTGGTTACGTTGGGCCTACCTACTTC
Organism: Pseudotsuga menziesii; assembly: GCA_001517045.1. Classification (NCBI taxonomy): domain Eukaryota; kingdom Viridiplantae; phylum Streptophyta; class Pinopsida; order Pinales; family Pinaceae; genus Pseudotsuga; species Pseudotsuga menziesii. Next base: position 24,887 of record LPNX010274935.1, on the reverse strand, counting down.
TTTCTATTTGAATAATGATGCTTATGTAGCTGTGTCCAAATGATGATGGCAAGAATAATGATACTGGGAATGTTATGGAAACTGCTTATGGAAATGCTTGGAATGTTGGTGCTTTTGCTTGTGCTGAGAATCCTTATGCTACTTTGAGAACTGCTCTTGGAGCTGGTACTTCTGTTCTTTCCAACTGCTAATTGAAATGATGCTCATTCAACTGGTGCTGTTGGTTCTAATAACAATGAATTGAAAGACATTTACTAAGGAGAAGTTAATCAAATTGGGGCAACAAAGTGAATAATGAAAAAATGTGGAATCTTTAGGGTTAATAAGTTAGGGGGGGGAGAATATTCAAACCAGAATTGATGAGGGGGGACAATCTTAAACCTAGAATTTACTGCGAGTGGAAACCTAGAATTTAGGTCCCGTATTCAACACTCATTCCATGTAGCAGTAGGAGCAGTAGTCCGAGAATCAATTTACTAGGGCTAGCTAATAAATCCCATAAGCCAATCCTAGAAGAGTAGCCGAGTCTCCCAGTCCGAGTAGCTACGCCCAAGAGCCCAATCGAGTAGATAGATGAAGCGGCCAAGTAGATAAATGGAAGAAGTGTCACTTCGAGTATGTGCTAGTCCCACCTCATGAACCACTTCATGAACAGATTCGGACAAAAGAGGAAGCCTCTTAGTTTCGGTGAATCAAACTTAGTTATTTACTCCTCATTAGAGTACCCTTCAAGTACATATTCTTAAGCTATCCCCCTATTACTATCTCTTCTCCCAGTGTTAGGAAGGCTCTTAAATGGCAGTAGAATAAGTGTTCATAATACGCTATGTATTGGCCTTAGAATGCTATTTATCTACACTTTTAAAAGGCCATGTATGTATAGTAGACAGAATATGCTTAAAACAGTGGAAAGAAGCTAGTAGTAGGGAGGTACCACTCTATGTGCTCTAGTGTTAATATGACTCTTAAATGGTTGTATAATATGCATGCTCTGTATTTGCCTTAGAATGCTATGTATTGGCACTTTGAATAGGCTCTTTATTTATGCTTAGAAATCATAGGCTTACAAATGTGGAAAGAAGCTAGTAGTAGCAAATGAAATACCTCAACATATAATGAGATAATCTGGTGAAAGGTATACCCCTCTTACTTACTCATAACTATCCTTCAGCTCCATTCTAAGTCCATCTAAACTTCCCTATTCTCTTATTCTATTTCCCAATACCTTTATTAATAGTAGGGACCTAATCAAAGAGGACTAATCCATAGGGACACTAATAGGGGCAATTTCTATCTCCTTCCTGAGAGGCCCATACTCCAATTCATGCCAGGCTTTAATAAAGTATAGACCTTCGGTCACATATGATCCTTAACTCATGATCCTTATATACTGATGATTATCCTTAACTCATGATCCTTTCTGATAGTGGGTGTGTAAATCCCAAAGCGTATGATTTAACCAAAGAGCATAGGGTGCAAGGGAATTTCAGCCAAATAGTGGGTGCAAGCCTAACCTTGGAGCCAAAGACTGGGTGTGGGACTAGTGCCAAATAGATGGGTATGATTCTCACTCCTTAGGAAACTGCCTAGAAAAAGGGCTTATCGCTAGTCACCTTTACCTGGAAAATGCACATAGATTGGCTTAAAATCACCGGTCATGCTTACCTAGGGTATTTTTTCCATAGCCTTTGAATCGCAGGTCACATTTGAACCTTAAATGCACATAGATTGTCTTCACCTCGCCGGTCACACTCACTAAATCTAGATCACTTGGGACTTGTCACCTTTACACAGAGGAAATGAAACCTATCCTTTCTTGCATCTAGAAATGAAACCTATCCTTTCTTGCATCTCCAATCACCTTATCCTCTCCTGGATACAAGGATATCCTCTACAATTTCACTTCTTTATGTCCTATCTCCCCAATGCTATATCTTATCGTCGATCATCTTTACCTAGTAAAATGACATCTAAGCCCTTTAGTCTCGCTGGTCACAATAACTTGAGTTGGGAGGCCTTTTCCCTCTCCTTTATGGTCGAGCATGCTTACGCAACCTATAAAGAGGACAATTCTGGTTATCTCTCTCTTAGCTCATTTCCTTCATCAAACTTATTTATATCAACCTGACTGCCTTAGAGATCTTGCTGCCTGCCTTCTATCTTCTCTCTCTACTGCCCACACTGAAGTGGAGGGAGTTGTTAAGCACTGATGCTTAGATACTATATTGCCCCATTCTATCTATACTGATAAGGGTGGAAAGGCACTAGTGTGATCCTTCTCATTTTCATTCCCTCATTCCTAGTAGCCTCTCCAGTTGAAATCCCAAGGAAAACAAACACTCCATAAGGTTTTCTTCCTAGAAACATGGGATTTGTTTATAGAAAATAGAAATCACTCAGTAAGTACTCTACTGGTACTCTTTACCTACTGATACTCCTACAGTAATCTACTATATCCCTCGATCTGCCTCAATAAATAGGGAGGGAACTTACCAGGGAAAACCAAAAGCCCGCCGAGAGAAAGCAGGTATTTGCTTAGGGACAAAATAACAAACTGAGCATAACTTTGATTATGGCATAATATCTCATGGAGCCCGGGAAAAAGGAAAGCTAACAACAAGCCATTTATATATACATTTTGATATGAATATTGATGGAGTTTCCCTCTCTTTCCCTCGGTACAGGGAGCCCTCGTAGAATATTGACGGAGTTTCCCTAGAGTTCCCTCATAGATAGTTGGAGAAGCATATATTACTGCCCCCCCATAAGCCTGAGCTAGATTTCTTATGATGAGAAAGGTCTGAGGTTGAGGCAGATGCAGCTGGGATGGCCCTATCTAGTGTTGTTGTTGGAGGGTCTCCTTGTGCTGTTGCCAATGGTGCTTATGAGGCTGCTGGTCATTAGGCTGGTGGTGGTTCTAATTATTAAAATTATGATGCCGAGACTTCGGGAACTGATAGAAATGCCCCTGCCCATTTCAACTAATTATTAAAATAATTCCATTTCTGATGAGGGTAATTCTCCTAGGATTTATGCTGGGAATTAAGCCAATTCAACTGATGCTGATGGAAATGAGCCTGGAACTAAGACTAGGAATCATGCTCCTTCAAAAGCTATTGGAAATGATTTTACTGCTGGTTGTTGTGCTCCTGCTGCCTTGTCCTTACTTACCATTACCCTCCCAGTTTAACTTGTGATGACGGAAATGATCCTGGAAATGATAGTCATAGTCCTGCAGCTCTAACTGCTCTTGAAAATGATCCTGGTTCAACCTTCTTTAAATCATTCTATTTCAACTGATACTAGGGCTACTGGTAATCATGCTTATGCTGGGAATTCAGCTAATTCATATGGTGCTGCTTTCCTAGGAATCTTTTTGCTTTTGCTGCTTGGGCTGGTTCAGCTGAAAATTCCGAGATTGGGAATAATGCTCCTTCAAATGAGGCTGTTAAAACTAGTGCTTCTGGGAAGGCTAGAAAGGGTCATCAACTGCAAGTACTGCTGCTAGAAAGAAATCTCCTTCAATGAGTGCAACTACTGGGTATTTAAATGTAACTAGTGCTGCTTTAGGGAGGGGAGGCTAGAACTGCCAGACCTACTACTAATCCTCCTTCAGCTAATGTGGGAACTGCTTATTAAACTATTTCAACAACTGGATAAGCTGGTAAGACTAGATCTGATTCTGCTGGGACTACTGAAACTTCTTATGTTGGGAAAGTAGCTAGGAATGAAAGGGATGGTTCAACTATAGAGGCTTAAAATACTGGATCTACAACTGGTTCAACCAGGAAACTACAGCTTCAAATAATCTAGTTCAATTGGTGTTGCTATAAAATATGGTCAGATGTAAGTGCAGAGCCTATCTCCAGATGGTAGTAGGTGTGTCCTACCATGCCAATGGATGTAAGTGCATAGCCTTTCCCCGGATGGTAGTAGGTGTGTCCTACCATGCCGGTGTATGTAAGTGCAGAGCCTTTCCCTAGATGGTAGTAGGTGTGTCCTACCATGCCAGTGGATGTAAGTGTTGGGGCCTTTCCTTGGATGGTAGTAGGTGTGTCCTACCATGCTAATGGATGTAAGTGTTGGGGCCTTTCCCTGGATGGAGGTAGGTGTGTCCTACCATGCTAGTGGATATAAGTGCTAGAGCCTTTCCCTGGATGGTAGTAGGTGTGTCCTACCATGCCAGTGGATATAAGTGTTGGAGCCTTTCCCGAATGGTAGTAGGTGTGTCTTACCATTCCGGTGGATGTAAGTGTTGGAGCCTTTCTCAAATGGTAGTAGGTGTGTCCTACCATGCCGATGATATAAGTGCTGAAGAAGAAGACCTACATGGAGGCTAGGCCTACAACCAACATGAAAAATGGCTAGCTCTGTAGAACTTCCTATGACGAGTAGAATTGAGAGATAACACCATTTGCTTGAGATAGCAGGAGCAATGATGATGATCCAACTTTGATGATGATCCAGTTATGAAGACTTGTGCTGATGAACTGTGTTAATAGAATACCTTCCTAGTTAAGAGGGAGTGTTGATGTATTTGTAACTTCAGAATGTATTCACTTGTATATCTTATATTGTACCCCGATGTTCCTATCGGTAGAATCATTTATATTTCACTGTACCCCGATGTTCCTATTGAGAGAATCATTAATATAATAAAGTCATGTAAATTCATAGAGGTTAACCTTCCTTTTGTTGATCGGGGGGCAAAATCCCCACAGTTGAGGGGCACTAGGGTTATTAGACTCTCCTAGTGAAGTCGGCCCTGGTAAGTAATTGTCAAGTCAGAAACTAGTATAAATAAAGAGTGAGCCTCTCTATTTGGAACACACACTCACTCAACTGTAGCGCATGAGTGAGAGAAGAAGAGCTCGCACAAGTGAGAGAGAGAACAACTGTCAGAGATCATCTTTGTATCTTTGGGTTTTACTTTTGCCATTGGTGCTCATTCTAGCTCTAAGGAAGTCGCAAGGTTTTTCTCCTTTATGGTTTCCCCGAGAAAGACTCTTTGTCTCTCTTGTCTCTTGTGATTATTGTTGTGCATGTTATTCTCTCAGATAAGATCCTAAGATCATATTGCTTAAATGATAAAAATCTAACAGGCATGATGAGATTACCTTTGTGATGTCCATTTTTAGGTTACCATCTGTTTTAGTGGGAGATGGTTAGTGGTTTGGAATCATGGCTATGGGAAAACTATGGAAATGGGATTTGACATTGTTTCATGGAGTGAACAAACTAAATTGGAAGTATTTTGTAGTCTCAGACAACAAGTTGTTGTAGTAGACAAAACACTATATCAAAATCTCATGCCTTTGTAGCTTTCATTTATTTTTCTTTTCTAAACTAATATTTTTTGTTTTATGATGTAATATGGATAGATTTTCCAGAAATGATATATATATTTATCATTCAATGATGCCATTTACAAGAGTATAATACGGCCTTTATACAAATCAAGTATCAACAATAAACGGTGTGACCTATCAAGTCGACCTTAATTAATAATTACTAACGAACTAGGTTTACTAAGTATTTAGTTTTATTACAAGTCATCCCTCTCTGGAATACTTCATCCATGAAGTATTGGTAAGGATGGGTGGCGCAAACGAAAATATTCATTCTCCCATGTAGCTTCATCATCTAGTAAGTTTCTCCACTTGATAAGGCATTCCTTGACTGATCTGGAGTGAAGTGTTTCGGTTTTAATTTCCAAAATGCATTATGGTTCCAACACTAATTTTCCTTCATCATCTAACATATGCAATTCAGTTTTTATGTGAGTGGTTGAGCCCAATTTCTTCTTTAGGCATGACACATGGAAGATGCCGTGTATTTTTCCCTTATTTGGGATGTCTAGAGCATAGGCCACTTGTCCCACTTGCTTTCAAACTTGATATGGGCCATAGAACTTGGGTTCAAGTTTATGATTTTTGGAATTTTTTAGTGAAGTTTGTTTGTATGGTTGAAGGCGAACAAACACCCAATCACCCACTTCCAATTCTCAATCGGTTATTTTTGAGTCTGCTTATTGTTTCATGCGGTTTCTTACTTGTTCAAGATGGTTCTTCAAAATGCGGATGACTTCATCGGATGTTGCTAGGTAATCTCTTGTTGCTGGAACTTTAAAATTGTTGATGACGTATCCTCTTGTTGTAGGAGGTGTGTACCCATATAAGGCTTCAAAAGGTGTCATTTTTGTTGATGTATGATATGTACTATTGTAACACCATTCTGCAAGGTGTATCCATTGTATCCATTGAATTTGTCCGTTCACAAAATTCCTCAAGTATCCTTCAAGGAATTTGTTTACGACTTCTTTTTGTCCATCCGTCTGGGGGTGGTATGAGGTACTCATAGTTAGTGAAGTCCTAACTTGGTGGAACAATTCCTTCTATAAGTTGTTGGTAAATTTAGGGTCCCTGTCACTAACAATAACCTTGGGAAACCCATGGAGCTTAAATATATTCTTTACATAACTATCTGTGACTTGGATTGCTTTTGCTTTTGATGAAATACTAATGAAATGGGCATATTTTGTTAATATGTCGACAACTACATATATACTATCATTTCCTTCTGATGAAGGAAGGCCGGTGATAAAATTCATGGATACCTCAGACCATTTTTGGGCTGGAATATGAAGGGGTTGTTGGAGACCGAGAGGAGCCATAGTCTCGAATTTCTGTCTTTGACACGTATCACATTCAACCACATATTTTTGGATATCAATCTTCATTCCCCTCCAAAAGAAGGATTCACGGATATTGTGGTACGTTTTAAAGAAACCAACATGGCTCGTTGTTGCGGAGTCATGGTTCTATTTTAGGACTTGAGTTTTGAATTTTGATGAACTGGGTAAATATATTCTTTGTTTGGACCATAGTATGTCTCTTTCCCATGAATATGTGGATTTTGTTTCTTTGTTGTTTTCATCTTCTTCAATTAGCTTCCTTGTCTCTAGGTCTTTCACATACTCACTTTGGACTTATGAAATCCATTCAGGAACAACTATGGATATGGTACATAGGGAGGCATCACTTTCATGTTTTCTTGATAAGCTGTCTGCAACCCTATTCTCTTTTCCCTTTTTTATACAAAATGTTGAAATCAAAGACTTGGATTTTGCTTACCCATTTCTGTTGTTCGGGAGAGATAATTTTTTTGATTTAAAAAATACTTCAGGTTATTATGGTTTGTTTTAACAAGAAATTTTTCCCCAAACAAATATTGCTTCCATTTAACAAGGGCATGCATTAGTGCCAACATTTCCTTGTCGTATGTGGATTTGGTTTTCTCACTTGGTTTAAACTTTCAGCTTTCGAAGGCAATGGGATGTTTATCTTGCATGAGAACAATTCCTAAGACTGTCCCTAAAGCATCACACTCAAGGATGAATGTCTTTATAAAATTAGGCACTTCTAAAACTAGTGTGGATGTCATTAGGGTTTTCAATTGTTAAGAACAAGTTAATTCTGCATCCTTATCCCATCTGAAAGCATCCCTTTTTTAAAGTGATGTTAGGGGTGCTACAATTTGGGCGTAGTCACGAACAAATACTCTATAATAACCTGTTAGACCCAAAAATACTCTTAACGATGTAATTGACTTGGGGGACATCCACTCTGTGATCGCCCTAATTTTTTTGGGATCGAACTTAATGTCGATAGTTGATATGATGTGCCCCATAAATTCTATTTCTTTTTTCCTGAAACTACATTTTTATTTGTTAGCATACAATTTATTTTCTTCTAGAAGATTCAATACTGTTTCTACATGCTTGAGGTGCGAGTTCTAATTTTTATTATAAATAAGGATATCATCAAAAAACACTAGCACGAACTTCCTTTGGTACGGGTGAAACAAGTCATTCATTACTTATTGAAATGTAGCTGAAGCATTGGATAATCCAAACGACATCACTCGAATTTCATATAAACCTTCATGGGTGCAAAAATCTATTTTGGGGACATCTTCTTCTTGAATACGGATTTGGTAATTCTCGACTTTAAGTCTAGTTTAGAAAAATATTTTGTGCCATGTAGATCATTGAGTAGTTCGTCTACAAATGGAATGGGGAATTTATCTTTTATGGTGACTTTGTTTAATGCTTGATAATCAATGCAAAGTCTATACGATCCATATTTTTTTTCTAATGAGTATGACTGATGCAGAGAAAGGACACTTAATACATGTGATTGTTCCAACGTCTAATAGCTCCTGTACTAAACGTTCGATCTTTGATTTGTTCATGTGAGATTGTCTATATGATTTTTTTTTATTGGAGCTGATCCTGGCATTAACTCGATGATGTGATCCCTAGAACGTGGGGGTAGGAGACCACGAGGAGGGTTACGAAAGATGTCACTATGTTCCCCTAAGAGTTGTTCTAATTCACGTGGGTCAGTATTTTGTTTTTTGTCGGTTGTTCCTTCCATAGCATAGCAATGTAAGAAGAAGGATTGAGCTCCCTTTTTACCATATTTTCCATTTTATTGGATGAAACAATTTGGGGAAGGGGGAAATTAATACTGTAAAGCTTATATTTCCTCCCATTTTCATAGAAATTTATAAATTGTTCACATAAATTTAATCCGACTGTCCCTAGTGTTTCCAACCATTGTGCACCTAAAACAATGTCAACCCCTCTGATTGCCATAGCATACATTGGCGACTTTAGCTTGTAGTCCTTTATAGCTAGTTCTACTTTATGGAATTTACCGTCACACGATGTAGTCTTGTTTCCTGGTATCGATACTTGGAAATTTGCGGTAGGGTAGATGAATATGTTTAACTATTTCACTACCCTAGAGTCTATGACGTTGTGTGTGCTCCTACTATCGATCAACACCGTCACTTATGTGTTTTTGATATGGACAAACAATTTGAGGGTTCGGGGTTGAGAGATACATGTCATTTCATCCATTGAGAGCGTTGCTGTGATGTTAGCCTCCTCCTTGCCAGTCTCATGACTATCTGACTCTATGTCGGAGGAAGGTGTGTTGCTTGATTCCTCATCATTATTGTCACTCGTATTACTTTTTTCACACAAAAACAGATTCTTATTTTTGCACTTATGCCCTGGGCGCCAATTAGGGGCATTACACATATGACATGGATTGTTGTCCTTTTTCCCATTGGCTCTTAGGTTATGTGGTATGTAAACCGACGAACGTTGTGTCTTTTGCTTCTTTTCAATTAATTTTTCTTTTTGACGAGCTTGTTCCACGTCTTTGATGTCTAATAATTTTATCTTGCTTTGGATACTTTGTTTTATCCCATCGATGGAAATTTGCAGGAGTCATTCTTCAATTATATCTTGGACATGAGTGTCCAGGACCAGTATATTGCTAAAATATTCATATACAGTTTCTTCTTGTTGTAAACGAGTGAGCTTGCTGTAGATTTCGGCCTCTTCCATGTATTGAAATCGTTTGAAGAAATTTTTCTTGAAGGTGTCCCAGTCTCTAAGTAATCGACCTCCATTTATTGTTGAGTCCCACCATAAGAACCAATCACAATCAGTTTTATCCATGTACATTGCTGCAACATTCAGTTTGTCGTCGTTGCCATAGATATTATACATTTCAAAATATTTTTCGATTTTGTTGATCCATTGGATCTCGTCTTGATTACTTTCACCATCGAACCTTGGTAAGTCGGTCTTGACCTTGTAAACGACGTTGTGGGTTCGGCTTGTATGTGAGCTATTTCTTCCTTTAACCTGGTCTCTCAATGAAAGAATTTCGAGTTTTAAGTCATGAATGTCCTCATCTTTTTGTTCAAGATTTGCAAGTATTTTTTGAAATGGATCCTCTTTTGATTTTATGGACGCATATTTGTTCTCGGGTGGGTTTCTCTCAGTGTTTATTGTATTCATCTTGTTTAAATTTGAATTTTAAATATTAAATTTTTTATTTGTAATAATAATTTATTATTAATAATAATAACAATTTTATTACAAAATTTTAATAGTTTGGAAGGTTTTTTTTAAGATAATAATAATAATTATTAGGTATTATGGTAATAATATTATAATTTTTTTGAAAATAGGGAATCATGGTTGGATCATTGGTCTACGTGAGGTGTGAGAGGGCGATTGTTGGTGTGGAGAGGGGGGAAGAATTTCATGAGAGTGCTGGGAAGGAATTTCATGGGTGATTGGAACGCGTTGATGGAATCTGGGATGAGGGAGCTGGGTGCGTGAGGGAGCGGCGTAAAGGAGGACCAGGGATGAAGGGATGAGGTAGATGGGTGCATGAGGGAGCGACATGAAGGAGGAACTGCATGGAACAACATTTAAGGGATGAGTGAGTGGGAGAGGGAAGCCTGCGATGAAGTCTCCTGTGTGCATGAGGGAGCGGGCGTGAAGGAGAAAACTACGTGGGGAGATGCGTGGAGCAGGTAAAGGCTAATATCAATGAGCGAAGAGCGTGGGAGGATCAAGGAGGTGGAATGTAGTAGAAGGAATTGTGAGCGGGGGCAAACATAGAGGATGAGCAGTGAGGATCGAAAGGCTCTGATACCATTCGAAATAGATTTTCCAAAAATGATATATATTTATTATTCAATGATGTCATTTATAAGAGTATAATACAACCTTTATACAAATCAAGGATCACCCATAAACGGTGCCACCTATTAAGTCGACCTTAATTAATCATTACTAACTTACTAGGTTTACTAACTATTTAGTTTTATTACATAATCTGATGTCAATTTGTTATGTGTGATTATTAATGTAGGGAAACCATGGAGGAGTTTTCTTGTGGATAGGAAAACATTGTATACACTATAGAAGGATGATATGGTGGTGTCAAAGCCTTTTTTATTAGTAGGAAAATTATTTCTGCAAACTTGATGACCCTTCTTATGTTTTTTGTAACACCCTGGTTTTGACCCCGTTTGCATTACATATACATGATACATATATTGTAAATAATCATGGTACGAAGCTAAAGGCAAAAGCCCCACCATTGATTTGGTTATGTTATGTTTCAGATAGAAATTGTCATTGATGGTATATCGGGACATGCGGCATACATATTAAGTTGTGGCATCATGTAACTATACATCTTTAATTAAATAACCCCAACCAGCTATGTTCACTGCAACCAAATTAAGAAGGGGCATGATTCCTAAGGATAAGGAGGGGGAATGCTGAACCTTGAGCCATAGGGGAAAAGCCATGTGTCACCACTCTTTTGCTCACCTTCCTTTGTCTCATCCAACCACCACCTTATTTATTCTGTTGTTAGTTGGGGCAGCTATTGGCTGGCAAGAAAACCACTACTACGCCCACGCCTGCACTCTCTCCACGACGCGCCTTTTGGGTTGCAGATGGTCTGTCCACTATGGGGATCGTGAGTCTGTTCATTTTCCCTTGTGCTAAGCAGAGTTAAAAGGGGGCCGCAATTCATTGATTGGGCTTGGTTCATTCGTTCTCCTCTGCCTCACGAATTGCTGGCTTGCGGGTTGGTTCTTCCTTCTCTCACAAAGTTGTTAGTCTGCGGTGGTTTTCATCCTCATGTTCATGCAGAGAGTCTGTGTCTTTTCCACCATTGTCAAACTATGTAACGTTCTGTTTTTCCATCGTTGAATTGTGGCTGTGATTTTCATCTACAGTTCTGTGGGTTGTGTCGCTTTCCCTCACGTTTAGATTGGGAGCCTGTTCCTTTCCCATTTTGGTCGGTGTAAGATCTCCAGTGATTGCATTGGGGATTGTGTGCTATGGGTTCATGGATGTTCATGGGCTATTGTTTGCCATGATTCCTGGATTGTGTTTTTCCCATGTGATGCTGTAGGTTGCTGTGGAATCCTTTTTGGCCACGATAGGGCCAAGAACGATCCAGGGAGTTATTTGCCCCTGTTAAAGCTTGAATAGTTGTTTTGCTATATGCACGCAGTGGCTTTGTCCTCGGACTGCATTGGAGTGGTGAATGAGGGCTTGCTGTGCTTGATAAACCTGGTGGTTTGGGAACCACACAAACAAAGCTAGTGGGTTGGATTTCTTCTCCACAACCCTTGAATAGCACTAGAAGGGAGATCAGGGTCTGAGGGACTGCGTTGCAGAGAAAGGATCGATTTCCTTGTGTTAGGTGTGTGTGGGTGTCCTAGAAGCCAAGCTAGTTCTAGTGTAGGTGTCCTTAACTCTTCAATGAGCTCACTAGCTTAGCATTTAGCCTTTCCCAACTCTTGGATGGCCTGATAAACCCAACTTTGTTGGCTTGGCTGATTTGTTGTTTGCCTGATAAACTCAATTGTGTTGGCTTGGATAAACTGTGTACCCTTGTGGTGTTGTTATCTTTGGCTATGTGTAAGCTTGTTAGTTCCTTATTCCTTAGGGAATCATGCCCGGCTCGGGGGTGGCAACGTTGTTGAGAGATTAAGGAGCACGCGGGCCTATGGTTGGGTGGAACGTTGCAGTGACGTATCTGGTTGCGGGACAAGTCCTTATTAAGATAAGTATTCTTTCCTGAATTGTGTCTACAATCATATTTACCATTGATGAATGATAATGTACATAATGAATGCTGAATTGTATATGAATGCATGTTGTTTTTCTTCTGCTATGTATATGAATGATTAGTGCATCGTAGTATGTTTTATGTTTTAAGTAATCTTGTTACATCATTATATGTATGTATGTGCATGTTCACGGGGCTAGATGCCCAGATGATTGATGTATGGTAGCGTCCTCTTCACCGGTCGGAGGGTCGGGGACGTTACATTTTTCATCACAATATATGTCTAATGGAAACATGTTCTACTATTGGTTCATTGATTCAAACATAATCTATGTTAGGGTTTATATTTGATTATTCGTAAGGGTTTGGGTTTGCATGCATTTTCATAGGCTCACTATGTATTTGTTTATATAGAAAATTGATGTTTGTAGAGTGAAGATGCATCCTTCCCTACATTTTCCTTTACTTGACCTTCATGGATGCTTACTACAATGACTTGAGAATGTATTGGACTATTATTTTTTATGTATATGGGATTGGTTTTGGTTATGTTCAAGAGTTTGGGTTTGCATGCAAATTCATGGGCTCAAATTCATTGTGTTTTTGGTCATATAACACACTAGAGTTTGATTTGCTTATAGAGTGAAGAGGCATCATGTTCAAAATTGTATTATGATTTTTTACATGAATCACATACCTTCACTACGAACAAGATCCAACTACATGCAACAGGTGATCCCTTCAAGTCATGCTCAAATCCAACTATGAAAATCTCTTTAGTACCGATTAGATTACAAACCCAAATTCCATTGGAAACATTCAAGTTGAGAAAATATTTAAAATCTTAGGTTGATTGGGAGCAACCTATCAAAACTTAGAATCTTTAGGGCATGAAACCAAACATATACCTAAAATTTCCATTACCCCACATGTTGATGAGATATTAACAATGCATACTTGAATCGATTGACCCTCCATTAACTTAGGAGTGTGAAAGGGTACAAAATGAATGATGATGGTTGATATTCATCATTGGGTATTGAATTATGCCTCCCACTTGTCTTGGTTTACAAGACCCATGTAAAACCTTGGATCAATCATACATGCAACTAATTAAGTTGGCATTGGGGAGTAGGATAAACCCCCTTTTAATCTCAAAATTCCAATGTCAATTTTAGAGGCCTCGTTGGTCAATTGGATGCTTAGCAATTTCAAGCTCTTAGGACACGAAATCACTCTAAAATTTACAAGTGACTAATCTCTTTTGGATTATGTGAATGAGTCTAGACAACCTTCCTTTTGACGATGAATATGAATTGTGCATATACCTTGTATGGTTGAGACCCCCAATGATGATTAGTTTCCTAATCCAATTGAGATCTAGAATTTTGAGTCCTTTGTATTGTATGGGTGCTTTGACATGGTTATATGTGGCTATGCCCAAAACCCATTCAAACCACATTCAAAACTGATAGGTGGCTATGCATTTATAGCCTACAAAATTGACAAGCTCAAATTGTTAATAGAATGGCACCATATTCCACTACATAAAACTTATACATTGAAGTGATTATGCATCCTTAATATGCTCAAAACCCATGACGGTCTACATTATTCTCTTTCGTAAGGCTTTCCTCTTTGATTCCCATCAATGTAGAGCAGTGGATAATGTTTGATGAAGTATTTGATTTGGCGGTGGAGTATGAAGGCGTTTGTAATGTGTCATGATCACAAAAACAATGTATAAAAATGAACCTTCTTCATGGAATATATTGATGCAGTTCATACTCAAGTAACACGAGCCTAAGCAATTCAATTTAAAATACCAAACTTCTTGAACACCATAAATACTGAACTTTGTAATCTAGAATGGATGGATCATTCTCTTTATTAAAATAATGTTAGCTATTTTCAAAATATCATTACATTAAATAGTACCAAACTTCTTGAAATTGGATCATTATATTAACAACCCCCACCCCAAACACTAAAACTAAGAACAATTAATCATATTTTGAACTATAATTCATTTTGGAATATGTAATAAATCTAAAGTTTAGGATGAGTCTATTCCAAGTTATTTACTAGAATATATTCCTATGAGATAAATTAACTAAGTAGTTACAAAGAACCCTTGATTTCATGCAATGCCATCTATAATTGGATGGATTACTACATCATTGATTAATCATAGATACAATAACATTTATCAAATGCATAATTTAGCCAACGATTCACTCTTAAGGAGATAATACAACACCTTAATGAGATATTCTCGATGGATATAATTATTTTTTACTAGGTATTATAAATCCCATTCAAGTAATGGAGGTCAAAAAATCATGATTTTTAATTCTTTACAATAAATTTACTATGAATAATTACACAACATATCGCTAGCATTTAAAGAGTCCAATGACATAATTGAGACATTGTTATCAAGAACTATGTATCAATAGGTAGAAAGTTCACACACTTCAATCATCAAAACACACATGAGCTTTTCATATAATTTATCAATGGAAACATAATATTAAATCCCAAAACTCAGCACAATCATGCTGCTAGCATATATGAACTCTAAGTAGAATCCCATTTATGCAATCCTATGATTTTTTCATAACAATATCACAATCATTCATGAAGTCTTACTCATCATCATAAGCTATTAACTTCATAAAATAGAATGAGGAGAAGAGAAAATGGTAATTTTTTTTATAAAATGAGCTCTAAGGAAATTGATAGTGAGTGAACCATTTTCCTCCCAACAATAGTTTATTCTATTATGGAATGGCATCCCCATGCTAGGCAATGATACCACTAGGGTGAATAAGACTTGTTAAAAAACAAACCACTAATATTATTTATTAATTCCTTAAGTTAGACCAATTTTGGCACTCACTATACTACCCCACACAACACAGGAAAACACTCCCTTATATACTCTTCATTCCCTGGAGAGTTCTATTTCTCTATGTGCTCTTTAGTATGTGTAGTATGATTCCAATCAGTATCCACTTTCATATTTTATTTCCAACATTGTGTAGCTTCTTGAACAACGATTTATGGATATTTGGAGAGTCCAGTAAGCCAACATTTTACATAGGTTTAATAAGATATATTCCTTCTAAATCTTGGTGCCAACTATCACCCAATGGTCCTTATTTACGTCTCCATGGAAAACATGTGAGTTGAGTTGAGTTTTCTTCCTCCAAACTCTTATTTTCCCTTATATAAATCCCCTTTCCTTAAGCTACCGTCCCTTAATTTAAATTGTCTTTTTCATGAATGAATGGGACTAAAAGGAAGAGTCATAATGCAACTCTTACACTTCCTTAATGATAGTAACATATAGTCCCAATTTAACTATCCTATCTACAATATTGAAACAATCATGAACTGCAAACTTACAGGGTATTTCTAGATAAATCTTACCGTTTAGAATTACAAACTTACATTTAAACTTTAAATATTCTCAACTAATTTCCATTCCAAGTAACAATGGAAGAAGTAACACTCTCTTACGGTAGGAATATTTCTTGAAAACTAGTATAAGATGCTATTATACTTTTGAGATCATATATATATATATATATTCCATGATAACATAGTTGGATGATTTGACAATGCTACGATATTCTACAAGAAGCAAATAACCAACTTACACTAGAAAACATACATAACATCTTAATATGCCCATTAATGCAAATTATAAAGAAACCCAAACATCATTCATAACTTTGATGAAATAAGGTTTTGATTAAAAAAAAGAGATCTATAAAGAACAAGAAAAGTACATATTGAGAAAATGGAGGGAAGAATCCTCACAAACAAAATATATGTATGCACTAGTTACAAATTAAAAAAAATCATCATTTTCCTAATTGTATAGAGGTGTATTTTTCACTCCAATGCATAGTTTCCCAAAGGTGTTGGCCCTCTTTCTTGATCTCTATCTTCCTTCTTATCACCTTTTCATGAAACCATTTTACAGTTAAGGGAATTAAGTATTCACATTTGAAAAAGGAGCATTGATTTAATTTCCATCAATAGTGCAATAAATCTCAACTTTCCTCATAATGTGGACATCAGAGGATGCATAGGCTAGTTGTACCATTATCTCTTCTTTTAACTTTGTTGCTATGTATAATTCTCCTACTAGATTTATTATGGGGTTCCTTTATTTATTGTTGGAGCCCTTGTTGGTTTATACTCAAAATCATGCTCCATGCTTGACCCATAGGATATAAAAAATACAACATATTTCTATATTTAATGCCTAATTCTATTTTTATCACATGAAATTTAGGAGGCAAAGATTCATATATACCTAAAATAGAACCAAGGATATTAAAATCATCTAATAAAATATCAATAACCCTTTTCCTTGTGAGTGGTACCTCTTGGTCTACAAATTTTTCCACATCATTATGTGAATCCTTTAGAACCAACATGTAGGCTTTTTCTCCAGTCATTCTTAATTCCACTGTCCATGGGTAGGGAAGACCAAATTTGCATGTTTGCAAAAATTGCTTTTTAAACTATCTCGCTACCTTGCTATTTTTTTGCAATTTTTATTTTGTTACATGAATCAATTCTTTCATTTCATGGATGTTTGTGAAGGTCAAGGATAATTTATGTTTTATCCTTAATTCCAAGGTATAACAATGAATATGGAGCTATGATATTTAAGTAATCAATTATCTGCTTAACATCCTATTTTTTTTGTTGCAACATTGGACCATAATTTGTTTATGTCTAACTGCGCATTTTTTATCGTGATTGACTCAGTTAAGTGATAAAAATCAAAATATGGCCTAAATTTATTCATAAGTAGAATGGTCTTGTCCCAAATCAAATATCTTGCACCAATGAGGTAATTCCTTCCTGGAAATTGTTTCTCAACATCATGTTATGACATTTTAATCATTTTATTTGTCTTCGACAATGATTCTATATCTGAAATTTGTTGTGTGATTTGTGACTTCAAATCCTAAACATATGGTTCTATGCAAAATGAAGGTTGGAAACCTTATATTCTTCTGCATTCTTCTCTCTCATCAATAACTAAATTTTATTAGTCATTTCATTCACTTTTGATATATACAAATTATTTTTCTCCACTATATCATCAGCATTATCTTCATTTCCTGAAACATATGTTAACTTACCATCACCATTCAAATTATCTAGTATATAGAACGCCTCAGATAAGGGCATATTCATTGTATTTTTGTCAATAAGTTATTGTCGTAATATTTGTATCTCCATGAAACATTTATGAACCAACTTGGAATTTTCCTTTAATAATTCATCAGTTTTGATAGATAACCTTGAATCTTGATCCTTTAATGTTCCATTTTCTAAAACCATGGTTTCCTTTTCCTCATGGATAACTATTAATGCTTTAGACTCCATGTGCTCAGCCACTGACATCTTGAGCTTTCCTCTAAGGATTTTAATCTTTGTCTCTTTGGAATCAATTAAAATTTCCATGGTATCAATACCATTATTGTCAATTGCTAATATCACTACCTTATTCTCTAAGTTTTTGATTCTTTTAATCCTTGCTTTGTTTATAATCCTTTCATTTTTTAGTTTCTTGTCTAGTTTCCTAAAAAATATCCCTTGTCGTTTCTTGACATTGATAATGGAGTGTATCTGTTTTCCAGAGACCATATATTTTGTTTTCATGTGTTATTTAATTATATATATTATTTCATGGAATTGATTTAGGTCAATCTAGACTGCCACGGTATTATATTCATTCTTACCAGAGTCCACCCCTATAAATTAAATTTATCCATTTCATGATTGGTTGAAGCTAGAAATGTTGGAATCATTCTATCCTTGAGGATCTCCTTGATGCCTAGATATTGATTAATTCGATCCCATCCACTTTCATGTATTCAATAATGTGTCATTGGGACAAAAGAAGGTGTAATTATAATCATAGGATTTGATGTTTTCATAGGTGCCAATTCTTTCCTATTTTTCTATTTTGTTTATGAAGGGATCGAGGCATTATATATCATTTAGGATTTTAGACCCTGCAATTTTCCTCTTTATTATTTAACTTGCTTGAAGAACCATATAGCTTCTTTGATTCAATGGCAATTTTCCTATTGCCACTTATTAATTGTTGTGCAATACTTTGAGAATCATGTGTTTTCCTTTGATCCTATACCAAACTTTATGATAAAATGTCCTTAATAGACATATGTCATCTGCTTTGTAAACATGATCTCTTTCAACTTCCTTTGTTTGTTCTTTCATCATCATCATCATCAATTGCCACTATCTCCAAGTTTGGTGACTTTGACTCATCTAACCCGCTATCTCCATGTTTGGTGACTTTGACTCATCTAATTCAATGTCCAGTTAAATTTACATCCTAAATCAAATTGCTTTGTACCTTCATATTTACATTCGACATCTGCATAAGGCACTAAGTTTCTTTCCACGTTTCTATTATGTACATAGGGATTATAGTATTTTCATAGTCTTCATTTGAAAGTTTAAACACCTCCTTCGTGCCAAGTGACTTCCAACATCTCATAGCATCATTCCTTAGACATGTTGAATAAGGTTATTTATGTATGCTTCAATACTAGGAACATAAACCGTTCCTATAAAATACATATTTCTTGCTATAATTGAAAAATAGAACTAGTGTTTTGAAGAAAAACACTTTTGATGTGACATATTTAAATTAGCTTAACTCCCTCAATATTTATTGGAATCTCTATTATGGCCACAATAATGAAATTCCATGGTCATTTTGCATCTACTGAAGCTGGTTTGACAAAAATATGGCCAATATATTAAAATATAATAGTTTTGTAATCTACATGGTCGTCACTGTAAAACTGCTAAAAATAACTGATTTTAAGTCAATGATAACTTCACTTCATAGAATTTGTTTTGGAATATTTTGTTTTTGAAATTGTGTGTCTTGATGAGAGGAACTCAAATTTTCTATTAGTTTCTTCAGATTCTACATAAAAACTTTCAAAAATAGAGATTAATTCTATCCTCCACTTTTTCCCTTCAAAAATCTAAAAAAAGTAAATTTTCTTCCAAATTTTCGGCCCAAGAGAGTGCTCTAATACCACTTGTAGTGATACTTAACCCATCAATTGAATCACAACAAAGATACAAAACTCTTACACTTCAAAAATAACCAAAATACATTCACCACAAGAATAAAACCAATATATAGGGAAAGACCCTTAAAGTAAGGTAACACTGTCAATTACTCCTTAAGGAAGGAATCACTACAATTCATCCAACAATATCATTACAATGATACATATGTATTTATCATTTATCATGAGTATTATGTGGGATATGCCAAATACCCCTCATTATTATATTATTTCTTATAATAACCTAGGGGCCTATTCATTATCCACCAAATACCAAGTGGATACATTCCAAGATTATTTCCATATTACATACACTATCCCTCTTGGTTACCTCCCTAGGTACCCCATATTATCCTCCCTAGGTACATAACAATTTAGTTATTAGCCAAAATTTCAGCTGTAGGGTTGTCATGGTGGATATAAGATGACGATCCTAAACCTACCGCGAGCTTCACAATTACTAGATGAGGATTATTACGCTAGACCGATCCATTTTCAAAACCAAAAGCTCTTATAAGTTGATTGACCATCTCTAAGGATAAATTATTTTTGATGACCAAAGAAACACCTAAGCTGGAAGTGTCCAGCTAGCCTTATGATTTTTGGAAGAAAAATAAAAATAATAAGAGGCTAATATTTGTCTAACAAATTCAAGGGAAAAACTCTTAAAAAAATAAATTTATAAGGCTAATACATCCTTATAAAGGAAAATAAATTTGTTAGGAAACAACTCATGCTAGCTCATAAATCAGGCTTACTAAATATGATAAACCCCCATAGGTGACTAAAGCACTTTCCAACTCTGTCAAGGATCTCACGAATTGACTAAAGCATGAGTGAGTGATGGAAAATATTGTTAATCATGGAATATGGAGAGAAAATCATGGAGGATGAGTTGGTCACAAAAGATGTCAGTTTCTAAGTTTGACTAGCTTTCCCTTATCCACAAAAACTCTTAAGAAAATAAATTTATAAGGCTAATACATCCTTATAAAGGAAAATTGAGTTGTTAGGAAACAACTCATGTTAGCTCATAAATCAGGCTTAATAAATATGAGAAACCCCCATAGGTGACTAAAGCACTTTCCAAATCTTTCAAGGATCTCATGGATTCACTAAACCATGAGTGAGTGATGGAAAATATTGTTAATCTTGGAATATGGAGAGAAAATCATGGAGGATGAGTTGGTTACAGAAGATGTCAGTTTCTCAGTTTGACTAGGTTTCCTTTATCCACTGAAAAGTAGGAATAAAGTTGTCTAAGGAAGAAAAGACAAGAAGTTATTGTTTCTATTCTGGGCAATCAATAGAGTTGGAAGAATCTAACCAAAATCAAAATAAAGGTGCTCCTAGGATAAATATGGCAAGTATTGACCAAGCGGTGCAAGTGGAGGCCAACTACCTAGTCTAGAATATAGGAAATTAACCAGAAATGATTAATTATTTTTATCCTAAGTATGGAGTGGGTTTATAATATTCTAACACCCCCCTTTAAGTATGAATTTATGATGGGGTATCTGAAATAATACAAAAAATATATATGTATATAGGGCCCAACAACAAGACTATGGTCACCCTTTACAATTATTTTTGTCCAAAAAACTGAGTAAAGAGGCAAAATCACATGGGGAAATACTTCCTCAAGAAAGGACAAGGAACAATATGAGAAACATGTCTTCATTATTTCCTTTTCTTCACTTGAATGAGTTGACTAAACTACTTCTTGAAGAATTTGCTGAAAAAGTTGTGAATTCTATGATCATGCGCTAGAGTGTAGTATCTGCAAAAAACAAGTGGAGAGGTTCCTTGTAGCTTATCATCTGATGATGAAGGATCATTATATTAAATATTATTTATACCATCATACTCTAATATGAAAACATAATCAATAAAGAAAAATATATTTGTGCATACTCCTTCCCAAAGAGTAAAAAATTCAATACAATCAGTTCCTTGTATAACTGCAAAATGGTGAAATGGACCATGTATCTTCCTTTCAAACTGTTGTAGCACCTTCCGAATTCTGAAATGAGGATGAAGAGACTAAAAAAATATCATAAATACTATCATATGGAGCAACAAATACCAAAGTTATAGTGTCTCCATGAGTATATAGGGCTATAGTAGGAAAAGGTTGAGCAACTGGCTAAAACTGATGGATGACTAAATCTGAATGGTTCATGGATTTGAAATCTGAACCATAAATGTTTAGAATAGATCCAAAAATGTGTAATAGAAGTACAAATATGGCTAATGTCATGAATAACCAACCAATGAAAAATAGACAAGACTTGAAACCAACAGAAATAAGTAACACTGCATAGGAATCTAATAAGGAATCAAATACTAAACTTGGGGTTTGTATAGTCTTAGGAGTATTCAAAGGATGGGTAAATGGTATGGATGATGTCATAAAATGCATATCAGCTTTCAAACTTTATTCTAAATCATATTCATAATAATTTGAATGGAGTGAGAAAGAGATGGATAAAGATAAGTCAAGATCTAGTGAAAAAACACAAGTATTGGGAGACGAATCTAGTGGGATGATAGGTGATTTATCCAAGGAAGAAACTGATATTTATGATTATGATATATCAGAAAATGAATATATATCATATAATTCAGAAAAGGATTTGACTCTGGCACTCAAGGCATAGTTGATATTACCTATGACAATGTTCTAAAGATTCATCAGGCTTCTCTAGTTCATCTGGTACATCGATGTTATGCTTAAGCAAATAAGACATGATGTCCATATTCTTCTTGAAACATTTATTCTCAGCATCAAATCCATTGCTGTAATAAGAAAACTTGGATGAGATCTCTTTCTTCTTCATTTTCTTCATGGAATTCAAACCTTCATCAGTAGGTTTTGAACCTTCATCTTCATCATCTAACTTTGGCTTCTTCTCTTTCACTATTTTCTTTTATTTTGACTTTGCATTATTGTTTCCTTGAACTATAAGAGCATGGTATTTTCCTTTGAAGTGATTAAGAGTCCCCATCTGCATCAATTTGTCTTTCTCTTTTGCAAGTGAATCAAAGAATGTACTAAAAGAAGGCATTTTCCAATTCGAAATAGCAAGCCTAGTAGCATGAAAAGTTGACACAAAAATTGTGTATTTAGGACCCAATTTTGATAGGATGGAAAGAATCAATTGATATTCCTTCTACTCAATCCCACATTGCTTGAGAAAAAGAACAAGTGACTTGAATTTGGTGAAGAACCCTTCAATGGATTCGAAACTACTTGGACTCGATGAAATTAACTCTTTCTCCAATTGATGTGCTCTTATCTCATCTTGTACTCCAAAGGTAGAATAAAGTTTGGTCCACACTTGGTTTGGAGTGGTCAAACCATTAATATGAAAAATAATACCAGGATAAATAGAGAGACAAAGCAACGCATAGGCTTCATCCATTCGATTATGTCACTTAGCTTTGTCAACAACAACATTTGGTTCATTCTCTAAAGCCATAGAGACTTTGTAGAGACCCTTATTGCGAAATAGAATGCCAATTTTGGACTTCCATTCATGATAGTTGTAAGGATACATGATCATAGCTGAAGAAGAGTCCATGCTTAGTTGTTTTTGTGCTCCTAGAGATACTCTCTGTAGTCTGCACAAAATAAACTAGAAGAAATACTTGTAAGCTTAATTCAAGCTCTTCTTCAGAGAGGGATAGGATGTTGCATGCACTTTGATGTAGAGTACTGATAGATCCTTAACTGTGTAGAAATTGACAACCTGCGATCTCTGATAGCAAACAAAAATTGAGGCTCTAATACCATGTGGAAGCACAAGATAAGGATCTAGCTACAATATATTTCTCATAAGCATGCATAAGAAAAGTAGAGAGAGGAATAATGAGTCTTAACACATAGAAGTGACGAATGATAATTGATTGATCATTACATTGGTAATACATCCTTAGAAAGGAAAATAGAGTTGCTAGGAGACAACTCATGCTAGATCATAAATCAGGCTTACTAAATATGATAAACCCCCATAGCGACTAAAGCACTTTCCAAATCTGTCAAGGACCTCATGAATTGACTAAATCATGAGTGAGTGATGGAAAATATTGCTAATCATGGAATCTGGAGAGAAAATCATGGAGGATGAGTTGGTCACAAAAGATGTCAGTTTCTAAGTTTAACTAGCTTTCCCTTATCCACTGAAAAGTAGGAATAAAGTTGTTTAAGGCAAAAAAGACAGGAAGGCGTAGTTTCTATTATGGGAAGTCAATAAAGTTGGTAGAATCTAACCAAAATTAGTATAATGGCGCTCCTAGGGAAAATATGGAAAATATTGACCAAGTGGTGCAAGTGGAGGCCAATTACATAGTCTAGAATATAGGAAATTAACGAGAAATGATTAATTATTTGTATCCTAAGCATGGAGTGGGTTTATAATATTCTAACAATATTAATGCGTTTAGGTGGAGAAGTAGGGTTCTAACCATATTGATGCAGTCAGAAATGATCATTATGTTTATAAAATCCCATGAAAGGTCAAGGGATCCAGTTGGGATTTCTAAAAACAATAGGAGGTTCTTCCATGTCGTCATCCTCTTTATATGATCAATGCATATGAGAAACAATGGCAATCACATGACCTCTCACAAATCTCTGATACCACGTGTTGGGTCTATAAAACCACAAAGAAACAAATTTGTAGAAGAAATCAAGAGACCAATGACAAACACATAGGACACAATATTTATGTGGTAAAACCCTTAGCAAGGAAACAACCATGAAGTAAGAAAATCAGTATAATATTTATCAACCTTGGAGAACTACACAACCTAAGATTAGGCTTATAATCCCCATTCAATATTTGCCTCTATGGGCTACATATTTAAATCATACCTCCCACAATTACAAAAAAATGATTTAAGTAATTACAAAACTGTTGTAACCTATCTTTGGGATAATTTGTTATTCATAGTTCAACAACAATATATCTCAGGAGAAATAGTTGTTATAGGTTTAATAACAAACAACTTGAATTGCTACATTAACTACATGAACTGCTGCATCCCCTAATTTTTGGTAAACTGTTAGCACCATTTCAACATAAGAAACATCACATAACATTTATATATCACATAAATAACCTTGAATAAATGTTAAAAAAACATGAGAATCCATAACTGTTCACCATAAAATACAAGGACCAAAGGCAGAAAATCACACACACACACACACACACACACACACACACACACACACACACACACACACACACACACACACACACACACA